>PVKA01012464.1:0-57706 GCA_004027165.1 Ctenomys sociabilis
TTCCTTATAGGGAGTTGATACATGTGCATTACACATCTTATTTCTTTTTCATCCCTTTCCCCTCCTCCCTCTCCCGCTTCCTCTTCTTGTTTCCCATTTGAGAAAGATCCATCTCTCTACTTCTTATTATGTCTTTTATTTTGTACTTTATTTATATTTTGGGTTCCTCTTTTTTGAGAATTTGGGGGCTGGGAGATAACTCAGTAGAACAAGTGCTTGCCTGGCAAGCACAAGGTCCTGAGTTTGATCCCTAGTACCAGCACAGAGAGAGAGAGAGAGAGAGAGAGAGAGAGACAGAGACAGAGACAGAGACAAAGAGAGAGACAGAGAGAGACAGAGAGAGAGAGAGACAGAGACAGAGACAGAGATAGACCATGTGATATTTAAGCTTATGTGCTTGATTTATTTCACTTAACATTATGGCCTCAGGGTGCATCCATTTTTCTACAAATGTCTCAAGTTTATCCTTCTTTATGTCAGGGTAGTACTCCATTGTGTATAAACACATTTATTTTTTATCCATTCATCTGTTGGTGGACATGTAGACTGCTTCCAAGATTTAACACAAGATGAGTTTTGCTACTATAAACAGGATATATGCTGTAAGCATGTGATGTAATGTCTTTCAGGAAGAGACCTAGAAAGAGAATAGCTAGATCAAATGGAATTTCTATTTTTAGGTTTTTGAAGATTCTCCACACTGATTTCTATAGTGGTTATACTAGTTTACATTCCTATCAGCACTGTAGAAAACCCTCTCCACCCTACCTCACCAGTATTACCTCACCAGTATTTGTTGTTCCTTGATTTCTTATGATAGCCGTCCTTTCTGGGGTAAGATGGAATCTCAGTGTTGTTTTGAGTTGCATTTCTCTAAGGGCTAGTGATGTGGAACATTTTTTCATGTATTTAATGGCTATTTGTACTACTACTTCTAAGTAGTAGATACAAATGAGTCCCTTAATATTTAAAATATTAAATGTAAGCTGGGCGTGGTGGTGCAGGCCTATAATCCCAACGCTTGGAGGGTGAGGTAGGACGATCATTGTGAGTTCGAGAACAGCCTAGGCTACCTAGTGAGCTAAGGCCAACCTCAGCTGCCCACTGAGACCCTGTCTCAAAAAAAATTCTTAAGAAGTAAACAGAGAGACAGAAAAAATTAAGGTTTCTTGAAAGCAAGCAGCAATATTCAATCTTATATAAATATATCTGTTATTCTGAACAACAGATTTAATGATACAAATAATAATATCAACCATTGTTAATCAGCTATTCTTGTTTTGAAAATCTGTAGCATTTGTATTATATGTGACACTGTTTCTGATTTTTGTCCTTGCTTTTGTTTTTACTTGTCAAAATAAAATTTTAAAAAAGGAAAAGAAGGGTCAAGGAGATGGCTCAGTGGAATAAGGGCTTCCCTGGCAAGCACAAGGGCCTGAGTTCAATCCCGGGTTCTGCAAAAAAAAAAAAAAAAAAAGGGAAAGAAATGTAGACATAGGCTAAACTTGAACTCTTGAGCTCAAGGGATTCTCCGATCTCAGCCTTCTATTCATTTAATTTGACTATTTTTTCGATTGGGTCTTTTATTTGGGGGAATCCAATTTTTTGAGTTCTTTATATACTAGATATTAATCATCAGAGGAATAACTGGAATTTTTTACCTCCTTTTGTAGATATTTTCACACTGTTGGTTATTTCCTTTGCTGTGCACAAGCTTTTTGATTTGATATACTCTCATCTGTTAATTTTTGGTACTGTCCCTTGTGCAATTGAGGTTCTGTTCAGAAAGTCCTTGTGTACACTTATGTCTTTGTTTCATCTATTTCATCTTCTAACAGAGTAAATATTTCTGCCTTAATGTTTAGATCTTTGAGCCATTTTTATTTTACTTTAGTGCATGGTGGGAGAGATGGGTCTAGACTCAGTCTTCTAAATGTGGATAGCTAGTTTTCCCAACATAATTTACTAAAGTTGCTGTCTTTTCTCCAGTGAATGTCTTTGGCCCCTTTGGCAAAGATCAGATAGCTGAACATGCCGCTTTCTTCTGCTTCCTCTGCTCTCCTCCACTGAGCTACATGTCTGTTTTCGAGTCAGTACCATGTCGTTTTCATCACTGTAGTTTTTTGTTGTTGTTGTTGTTTTGTTTAAATTCATTTATTTATTACAGTGTCTCACTACACATCACGGATTCTCGTTTTTTTTATTTTTTTGCGGGGGGAGGGGGGAGTCAGTTCAGCCCGCCCTGGGGGAGGGGCTGGCATGGCATGTGGTGCTGGGGATTGAACCGCGTCCCTGAGAGGCTCCTTTCCTGAGAGGCGCTTTAGACCGCTGAGCTATCTTGCCAGCCCATCACTGTAATGATGTAATGTAACTTCATTACATTGTGATGCCGGGGTTGGGGCGCCTCCTGCTTTACTCTTGCTTGCTCAGGATTGCTTTTGCTATTCTTCATCTTTTCTGGTTTTTAGATTTTTAGTAGCACATAATTATCCTATCTACCCAATTATCACCATTCTACCTATTCAGTATACATAGATATTCATGTGTCCCTGAATCCATAGATAGTCTTTTTTTAAAAAACTATTTTTCTCTTTCTAAACTAAATATAATTTATATTCACCATTATATTATTCTTTTGCTCATAATTCTTCCCTGAAAGAAAAACAAATATTGAATGTAGATTTAGGCTAAACTTGTGACAATGGTATGTCCCCTGCCAGATAAGTATGATATAGGCTAAACTTGAACTCCTGAGCTCAAGAGATTCCTGTTTCAGCCTCCAGACAAGACAAGATACACACTACCAAATCCATCTTTCAATTCTACAACACACACTCCCAGCACTCACCACCTCATCTGCCCACTTCTCTGTCTGCTTCATGTCCCAGTTTCTCTTAACACTTTCCCTACTCTCTCACAAGTCCATTTCTTGCAGGCCTCAAGCAACGGTCCAAAAAAAACCAGGCTTTCTTGACTCCGTTTCTCTTTCTCCCTTCCTCCCACCTCTGTCTTCCGGAAGAGCATCAGCCCGGGGCATATTTCTAGTTCTAGCGTCCAATCCAGAAATTCTTCTTGGCTTGAGTTACCAATTATCAAGGAAGATCTGCGCCAAATGCTTCCCAAGTTGTCTAGATTTCCGTCTGCTCTCAGAGACCTGGCGAGCTCCTTGCTGCTGGCTGCCTTCCACGCGTACAAGTGAGATCACCACACCACAGCCGCAACAAGGGTTTGTTACAGCACCTGGTCTACAACTGCCGGAGACTAACACACTAGGTTTTTCTTTTTCAGATTTGATTGATAAATCGAAATACCACGTCTTAAAGCAACTATTAAAGGACAACCCAAACAACACAATTGAGTTAAAAATAGATCAGGAAGCTGTTTGGTGGCACATGCCTCTAATCTCAGCACAGACTTTGAAAGGTCCCTTTTGTTATAGTTATAACAATTAATTTTTTTTTTTTTTTTTTTTTTTTTTTTTTTTTTTTTTTTTTTTTTTTTTTTTTTTTTTTTTTTTTTTTTTTTTTTTTTTTTTTTTTTTTTTGCGGAACCAAGGATTGAACTCAGGCCCTTGCACTTGCCAGGGAAGTGCTTATTCCACTCCCTGGCCCTTAGCAATTAATTTTGATAAGCCCAGACAAGAAGCACACATCTGTAATCCTGGTATTCAGGAGACCAAGGCAAAAAGATTGCTGCAATTTTGAAGCTCACCTGGGCTACAGAGTGAGTGCAATGCCAGCCTAAATTATATAATTAGTGTCTCAAAAACAAAACTAAACAAAACCAAAGCCAAAAGAGAAACACAAAAAACTAAAAATCAGCAGCATCCAAAAGGCTTTTTTGAGATAAGATCTTGCTGTGTGTTCATGCCAACCCGAGCTTCAACTTTCCAATGGGATTTTTCTTTCAGTTATGAACATAACAGCTCCTGCTTATGTTTGCATATGACTAGGTTGCAGCCAACTCTACTGGTAATGAGATAAGCAAGTAGCTGCTGCTATAGCTCCCCTTCTAACGGGATGTGGTAGGGAAAACAATCTGTTGCAGTAAGATTATCTTAATGTAAAGTGTCAACATAAGAGTTCTGTAAATGCAAAATGTGATTTATCTTCACAGTATTTCTTTAAGCTTTTCTGGGAACAACTCTAAAATGATTGAGCAATACTGGCAGCCACAGACCCTATTACTCACTCAGGAAGCAGTGTGGCTATGTGGAGAATGAAGCCACCTTAGGACTCCTGGAGGGGTGGCCAGGCAGGTCCACAGGGTCAGGCCAGGTAGCCCTGGGTGGGCTCCAGACCCTGGTCTCCCCCAACTCAATGTGGGAGGCTTCTGCCCAGCTTTCTATGAGTTCCTGTCTTCTCAAATAGCTCAAAGTAGGGGCCAGGGAGATGCCTCAGCAGAATAAGTGCTGCCCTGGCAAGTGCAAGGATCTGAGTTCAATCCCTGGTTCTGCAAAAAAAAAAAAAAAGCTCAAAGTAAAGCAACTAGAAATAAATTATAATCAGAGAAAAGCTTACTCTGATTTTAATATTGGAAAATGTATAAGAATTGATATTTAATACCAAGGGGACATAACTCAGGGGAATAAACCCTTGCCTGGCAAGCTCAAAGTCCTGAGTTCAATCCCTGGTATGGCAAAGAAAAAGAAAAATACTAAGGATACCTGCCCTGTGAGTGCTTGTACACATACACATACACTCCTCTCTCTCTCTCTCTCTCTCTCTCTCCCTTTCTTTCTCTCTTTCTGAAAAGTAAGAAGACTATAAGACTTTATAGGTATAGTGGTGCATGCCTGTAATTCCAGCACTTGGGAGGCTGAGGTAGGAAGATGAGAGCTTGAGGCCACCCTGGGCTACATGGTGAGACTCTGTCTTAAAAAACAGAACAGGGAAAGGAGGGAGGAGGGAGAGAAGAAAGAAGGGAAGGGAAAGAAGATGAAGAAGAAAATTTAAGGCTCTTTAGGGATACTTGTGTAGCTCACACACACGTGCATACACATGCTCTGTGGTGGAATGCTTGCCTGGAATGAGCAGGAATCTGGGTTTGACTGATACCACAGACACAAAAGTAGTTAAGCTGGTGAATTATGATGCATGTTTCTAACTTATGGAGATCTAGAAAACTAAAATATATAAAGAAAACTGATGGAAGGTTCAATTAAAAGGCTTTGAAAATATAAGACACAAAACATTTTTGTCTATTTATCTACTAAGTTTTTTGTTTTGTTTTTGTTTTACAATACTGAGAATTGAACTCGGGGCTTTCATACCGAGCTACATTAGCAGCCCTTTTTTATTTTTTATTTTGAAATGGATGTTAATTTTCTTAGGCTGGCTTTGAATTGATGATCCTTCTGCCTCAGCCTCATAGAATGCTGCAATTATAAGCTTATATTACTGTGCCCAGCTATAATAACTCTCTTAAAAATATTCCACTTTTCTGAAAATCTGGCTTTCAATCACACAATGCTGTGAAAAATATGGAGGAATTAAGGGGCAAACATTGTTTAATCATTGAAACAGCTTTTACAAAGTCCTATTTCTCTGTAGGAGAAAAATTTAAGAATAAGAAATTCTCTTAGCTTTTACTTTATATGCAGTTTTGATAAGCTAAGTCAGTAGTTCCTTAACTAACAGCAGATTAGCTAAACATTAATCAAATGTAATATACTACTAAAGCTTGACTTTTGGTAAGAGAAAATAAGAGCTAACTATGTAACAGGGCAATTGTAAAGGACAAATAAGCTGACAGGGAAGTTTTCTTTTCTAAATTCACATTTCCTTCCTGGTCACCAAAATGCTTGGGGTTTTTCCCTATGCACAGCAAACACTTTGCCAGCAGACTATGCATCACATAAAATCAGCCCAGGGTTGACACTATCTACCTGGGTAGCATCACATCCCACAGTGGCAGTCCCCACTACAGGTACCAGGTGCACAGTCAGTCGTGACCCATACTTGGACCTGCGCATAGATGGGCATGTACACGTTACCTAATGAATTTGCTGGGTTGCCTCCCAGCATGGCAGAAAGCACTTTTACTTACTATTTACACATCAATAAAGGGCATTCTAGGGCGCCCAGATGAACAACAGGTGCAAACGGGGTGTACCACAGCACCAGGTGCACCGGTGTTCACCCATATGGACATGCCCCAAACCCTGCAAGATTTTTATGTAGATTCTACCATACTGGTGTGATTGATTATTACCTCAGTCCTTAGCTCCTTTGTCCCCACTCAGAATGTGAGTTTGAAAGGGGGCTGAAAGACCCAAATTTCTGATCATGATTCCACTTTCTAGTGACCAGTCCTCAAGCAGGAGCCAACCAAGATCCCTTCACAGGAACCAACAGTGTCCCTATCACCAAGGAAATTCCAAGGGACTTAGGAATTCTGTGTCAGGAACAGGGGTCAAAGACCAAATATTAAAATAGCAGATTATCCTAGCATTCCTATCTATGAAGGAGAAGAACTAAGGAAGGTACATAGATACAGGTATTCCCTTGAGACACAGACAACAGGGGCAGGGTACAGGAGTTTTCACTGATGATACAGTTATAGTATGGGATGATGGAATCATCCTGGAAATGGGTGATAGTAGTGGTTATATAACATTGTGAATTCATCAAGTATTTAAAACCACTGAGCTGGGGCCAGGGAGATGGCTCAGTGGAACAAGCACTTCTCTGGCAAGTGCAAGGGTATGAGTTCAATCCCTGGTTCTGCCAATAAATAACTAAATAAATAACTAAATAAATAAAACCACTGAGCTATATGGTTAAAATGATATATATATTTATATATTCATAATGCAAAAATAGCTTAAAAAGCTCAAGTTTACCTTTGAAACAGAGTTACCAACTACTAAAGGTGATATTGGTAACTCTTCTGGAAGCTCTTAGAATTTGCAGAGCCAAAATCTAACAACAGAACAAGAGATTTCCCTAGCAGACCCACAGAAATGGGTACTATGATAAATTTTGGTATTTGTGACTTTAGAAGTTCAAAGGCAGGTATCTATCTGTAATTCCAGCACTTGGGAGGCTGAGGCAGGAGGCTAGCTGCAAATTTGAGGCAAGCCTGGATTATATAGTGAATTCAGGGCCTGCCTGAATTACATAGTAAGACTCTGTCTCAAAAAAAAAAAAAAAAAAGAAAGAAAAAAGAAAAAGGAAAACAAAACAAAATAAAATCAAAAACCCCACAAAAACCTATGCAATATATTTAAGTTAGCAGTTAAGAGGTTCTTTATATTCTTTAGGGGTGAGAATATAGTCTCTATTCTTTTTTTTTTTTTTTTTTTTGTCTTTTTTTTTTGAGACAGGGTCTCACTGTGCAGTTCAGGCTGGCCTTAAGCTCACTTTGTAGCTCAGGCTGGTCTCGAACTCACAACAATCCTCCTGCCTCAGCCTCCCTAGTGCTGGGATTACAGGCATGCGCCACCATGCCCGGCTTAGTCTCTATTCTTGAAGAATTTAATTTAGCCAAGGAGAAAAGTATATGCACATAAAACCATCTCAAAATAAATGAAACAATTAGTACAGCACATTTTCCTAGCTTTCTAGTCTTCATGATCTGATCCTACTCTACTTTTTTACTACTGCCGAGAGAAAATTGTTCTGTACTTAGACAGATTGACTAACTCTTCACCACACTGATTATATACAAGGAGATTTTTCTTCCCCAAAGCCAAAAATTGTCTGAAGACCAGAGGTTGTTTTCCAAGCACTATATTGTAAAGAAATTGTCAACAGTCAGGTTCTTGCATTCAGAGACAACATGGGGAAGGAATGGGGGTACTCTCAGTTCACCTGGGAGCCTCAGGTGAACCCCTGAACTATCCTGTTCTCCAACTGTAGGAGCTTTGTGGGAGGCTCAGACAAAATATAAGAAAGTTCTGACCCATATCTATTACCATGATTTGAAGTTGAAATGGATTAAAGGTCTAAATACTAAAACAAAAACACTAAATCTACTGGAAGAGAAAGCAGGTAGAAATCTTGAAGACACAGGTATAGGTAGAGTTCATCAATAAAACCTAGATGGTACAGAAAATACTTTAAAGAATCAACAACTGGGATCTCATCTTACTAAAAAATGTTTTTCACAGCAAAGGAAATCACCAATAACTGGGCATGGAAGCACATGCCTGTAATCCAAGCATGTGGAAGGCTGAGGCAGGAGAATCTTTGCGAGTTCAAGACCAGCCTTGGGTTACAAAGTGAGCTCAAGGCCAGCTTGAACTTCATAGTGAGACTGTGTCTCAAAAAGACAAAATAAATAAATAAATAAATAAATAAATAAATAATATCACTAACAAAGTGAAAAAACAATGCACAATGTGGGAAAAAAATTTTAGCCAACTGTCCCTCAGATGAAGGACTTCTGTCGAGAACAGATGAACAAGGACTTCTGTTGAGAACATATGTGTGTTTGAAATATTTTAAAAGATGCTTTTGAAAGAGGCACAAAGAATGTTGTAGCCCATATGAAAGGAACTCAATTGCTCATTGTTTTTTGTTTTTGTTTTTGGTACCAGGGATCAAACTCAGGACCCTGCACTTTGCCAGGCAGGCACTTATGCCACTGAACTATCTCCCCAGTCCTACATATGAAGAATTTAAAAAAATCAGACAGCCCAAACTCAAAGGCCCAATCAAAAAATGGGCATCTAAGATGAATACACACTTCTCAGATGAAGAAATACAAATGGCAAATAAATAAACGAAAAAATGTTCAACATTGGTCATTCAAGACAGGCAAATTAAAACAACATCGAACTATCTCACCCCAGAAAGAAAGGCAATTTATCAAGAAATCATCCAATAACAAATGTTGGTGAGGCTGTGGGGAAAAAGGAACCCTTCTACATTGTTGATGGGAGTGTAGACTGGTAAAACCACTATGGAAATCAGTGTGGAGATTCCTCAAAAAACTGATTGGAGGCCGGGCGTGGTGGCGCATGCCTGTAATCCCAGCACTTGGGAGGCTGAGACAGGAGGATTGTTGTGAGTTCGAGACCAGCCTGAGCTACAAAGTGAGCTCGAGGCCAGCCTGAACTGCATAGTGAGACCCTGTCTCAAAAAGACAAAAAAAAAAAAAAAAAAAAAAAAAAAAAAAAAAAAAAAAAAAAAAAAAAAAAAAAAAAAAAAAAAAAAACTGATTGGAGATCCCATTTGACCTGACTATTTTCCTCCTGGGAATCTTCCCCGAAGCATTAAAAACACCACACCACAGTGATATATGTGTACCCATGTATATAGCAATACAATTTGTAATAGCTAGATTTTGGAAACAACCCAAATGTCCATCGGCCAAGAAATGGATAAAAATGATGTGATTTTTTTTTTTTTTTTTTTTTGCAGAACTGGGGATTGAGCTCATTTTTTTTGTGCTTGCCAGGGAAGCACTTATTCCACTGAGCCATCTTCCTGGCCTTTGATGTGATCTTTTTATACAAGGGAGTACTACTCTGCCATAAAGAAGGATAAACTAGAGACTTTTGTAGGTAAATAGATGAAACTAGAGACCATACTCAGAAGTGAAGCAAATCAGACTCACGTGTGTCAACATCATGTTGTCTCCCTGGTATGAGAAACTCAAAGAGTAAATAAGGTCTAAAATGTTAAATAGATACTGTGAAATGGGAAGAAATTGTTCAAAAGGAAAAAGGAGTTAGAATGGATGAATGGGGAAAGGATGGTAGGCAAAAGGGAAAAAATGCAACTCAGTTATACTATTAGTGTCTCTTAGTTCACTGACAAGGAAAGTTTGTACTAATAGAGATTGGAGAAATTTGTATGCCCATATCTTATACCCTGAGCAACTACTTCAAAGATAACAACACATAATGTATTAACTATAGTCATTCTTCCATTATTTGTTATGAAGTTTTGCTTTATCTTTTTTCCATAAAACAAAATTTAAAACATTTTTTGTAAATATTAGGAAGTTCACAGGAGTAGGGGCAGGCCCTGGTTTTAATTCCTTATATCACAAAGCAACAACAAACTTAGAATTAGTGTAAGGGAGCTAATTTGGCCTTTGTTTCCTTATTTAGAACTACATTACAATTGTGTCTAGAAATTATGGAAAGAGCCTTATGATTTAGTATTTTTATTTTTATTTATTTTTTATTTTTTTTATTTTTTTGTCTTTTTTGAGACAGGGTCTCACTGTGCAGTTCAGGCTGGCCTTAAGCTCACTTTGTAGCTCAGGTTGGTCTCGAACTCACAACAATCCTCCTGCCTCAGCCTCCCTAGTGCTGGGATTACAGGCATGCGCCACCACGCCCGGCAATGATTTAGTATTTTTAAGCTCTGGAGTTAGAGCTATTAAGATTCCAATCCAACTCTTTGATCTCCAGGCTACCTGGGCTTTCTGCACTTTAGGGATTTCTCTGTTCTGTTAAAAGGGGTTAATAGAGTGATTATTTGAGGGTTGAAGGAGATAGTGCACACGCTTTGGGCAACATACATAGGCCATATATTCACATAATATACTGATTACTGCAATTCTGCCACACTAGCAGGTTTCGTGCTTTGCCTATCCTCCTTTTTTAGCTCTCCTTTCTTAGCTGCATATTTTAGCATGTTTATTTAGCCGATTATTTCATTAAAAGTTTTTCAGATAACTACCCTGCTGCAGAAGTATCAGTAATTATAAGACAAAAGTCACCCAGAATCACGACATCCAAAGACTCCCACTTTTAGCAATGGGCCATATATTATTTTGGAGTTTTAAAAACGTGTACATGCCTACATAGTAAACATTAGTTCACAAAATTAGTTACTAACCTCTATTCTATCATGTGCTTCATTTCCTCTTGAGCATATCAGAATGTGAGCTGCATCAGACAACAAACCTAATGATGTGGCTCACCGTGCCATCTCCAGCATCTTGCTTGGCACAGGGCTCCTAGCAGACACTTCAAAATCAAGCAACTATAATCGAAGAACAGGAAGGGATACATGCCTTCCCAGCAGCATCGACAAAGTCACTCACAATAACATTCTTCCACATGAGGGTGCCACAGTTTTCCCAACCAAGCTCCATCTTGGAAATTTGTTGCTGGTGTATGTCTATTCTCAAATATGTATATTTGAAATACTTCAAAAGATGCTTTTGAAAGAGGCACAAAGAATGTTGTAGCCCAGATGAAAGGAAGTCAGTTGCTCAGAAGCAACTTTTAAGATTTTGACAGTTTTGCCTGAGTTTTTATTTTTTATTTATTTATTTATTTTTTAGTACCAGGGATTGAACTTCAGACTTTGCACTTGCCAGGCAGGTGTTTATGCTGCAGAGCTATATTTCCGGTCCTTCCCTGTGTTTTTAAATAAAAGAAAGCAAGCAGTAGGGCAGGTGGACTGAACACTGGCAGGGAGCCTGCAGCTGAGTCAGGGAGTGGTGGCCCACGTTTGTAATTCCAGTGCTGGGGAAACTGAAAACAGGAGAATCACTGAGTCTGAGCTGCACAGTCAGACCCTACATCAAATACATAAAATGAAAAAAAAAAAGCAAGCAAGCAAGCAAACAAAGTGGAAGTCTTCATTTTTGTCCCTTTTGTCCATTCTCCCCCCTCCATTTTACACGGGCAACAGCTATCAAGAATTTGGCTATGTGCTCTTGCAGCGTCTGTCTATACTTAAAGTATGTAAGCATAGGTTCTGTGGGATTATATTTATAAATGGAATCATAGTGTGTATATATAGTTCTTTTTTAATTCTTATTCTGCACTGGTATTGAATTTTGTCTGCAATCACTTATCCATTGACAAGTCCTAAGCTAGTCTACCCAGCTACTATAAATAATCTTTTTTTTTTTTTTTTTAAGTAGAGCTACAGAACATATTCTGCCATTTTAATACACTTTGTATTTTACTACTCTAATCTTGGGCATTTAGGTTGTTTCTGGTATTTTACTTGTGTAAACAATGCTATAATGGTCAATATAACTACAACATTTTTATTATTTTATTTATTTATTTGTATTTTAGGAAAGGGTCTACAGGGTGTTTAGGGTCTCACTACCAGATAGGACTCTAGTGATCCACCAAAGTTTACAGCCTCCCAAGAGCTGAGGTTACAGGCTCATGCCACCACACCCAGTTACAATAGTCTGCCTCAGCGTGCCCCGGGGGTGGAGGCAGGGGCAGGCCCAGGGATTGAACCCAGGCCTGCTTGCAGGCGCTTTAATCGTTGAGCTATATGGCCAGTCGAACACTTTTATTATTTTAGTCATAAATTTGAAGTCCATTTGTGTTAGCTTTTGTACCTGTGAAAATACCTGTGAAAAATCAACGTGAAAGGAGGGACGATTTATTTTGGCTCCTGGTTTCAGTTTATGGTTACCTTTGTTGTCTGGTGGGTGCAGATGTCAGAACAGCATGTTTGAGAGCAATACTGCCAGGAGGCTAAAGAAGGAGGGCCAGGGTCCCAGCATTCTTTTCAGAGGCTGCCTCTAGGACCTAACTTCCTCCTACCAGGCCACACTTTCTAAAAACTCCAAAACTTCTAAGAGGGCCACAGACTATGAACCACACCTTTAATATATGAGTTGTTGGGGGTTATTGAAATTCAAACCCTAACACCATTAAATCCCCTTTTCTTTATAGTTTTCACTTGACGAAAGTTTTTAAACGTATGTTTATGTATCAGCCAGCCCTGTGGCTTAAGGGCTAGCTAGGGTAGTGAAAGCAGAAGTCGGTGTAAGAGTGAAAAGTAGCTCGGAATACTCGACTGGAGATCAGGTTTCACGGAACTTCTGGGGCAAATTTGGCTTAAATACTGTGCAAGATGTGTGTGTGTGTGTGTGTGTGTGTGTGTGTGTGTGTGTGTGTGATCCAGGATGAGCCTGAGCAATGAAGTGAATTCCAGACTGCATGACCATGGTGGATCAACACACGTAGAAATCTCGAGCAAAGCCTGGGAAAATTGCCTGGAAGAGCCAAGGCTTTATGGGAACAGGACGAGGACAAAGGCCTGGGTAGAGACTTAACACTCCCAAAGTAGTGAAAATGGACCTGATTGTGTGGGGGGAGGGCGGTGCAGGTCAGCGGTGGAACTTTTAGAGCAGGTGCTTGAGATGCGAGCCTCACGTACAATCCTCAGCACCAAAACAAACAAACAAACAAACAAACAACCCTGCCAGGACAAAATAATCTTTATTGTTTCTTCAGAAATTAAAATTTAGAATGTCACAAATTTCCTAATTAAAGAGGAAAATGCATTAGTCCTCATTGTCACTCGCCACGCAGTGTGGACGGCGGAAGGTGAGCCAAAAGCAGATGCCCGGCTCAGCGCTGGCTGTCGTTTCTCCGGGCTGTCTCCCTGCTGTCCCCCTTGCCATCCCTGCTCAGATGCACGCATGCACTGGCCAGTGGAGAATGACAGCGGAGTGGCCGAGAGCACTCGCCCGTCTGCCCTGCGGTAAACATTACTGTTCTGTCTTACACTTCGCACAACGCTTTTCATAATCCAAAGTTTATGGGAGACCGACCGACCGACCGACCGACCTGGTGGTGACTGAATCCAAGGCCTTTGCACTGAACTACATTCCCTGAACTACTTTTTGAGGCAGGATCTCGCTAAATATTCCAAACTTGGCTTTAATTTAATTTACGATCGTCCCGCTTCAGCCTTCCAGGACGCCCAGACTACAGGCCTGCGCCGCCACGAGCTCAATTTGGACGACCCTTAAGAGCTCCTGTGTATTACTTGCTTCCGCAGTCCCAAAGCGGTCTCTACTCATGGCCGGCGTTGCTCTCTCAACTTCCTCTCTTTCCCGAGCAGGCGGCCGGACGGCGGTCCCGACCCTAGCCCGGCGGGCGGCGACAAGCGCGGCGGCGGGCAGGCGGCGGCGGCGGCGGCGGCGGCGGCGGCGGGCAGGAAGCGCGGCGGGCGGCGGGCGCGGCCGCGGGCGGCTGGAATGCGGCGGGCGTGACGCGCGGTCACGTGACACCCGTGGAATGCCAACAATGTAGCGAATGTCCCACTGGGGCCGCGCTCGGAGCTGCGCGAGCGCCCGGGAAGATGGAGCCGTCGCCGCGCGCGCCGCCCGGGGCGCCCCGGAGCCCGCGGGGCCCGCAGCCGCTCCCGCCACCCGCGCCCGGCCGGTCGCGCGAGGCCCCGGAGCCGCGGGCCAGGACGCCCCCGCGGGTGTAGAGCGCGTCCCGAGGTGAGCGGCGGGCGGAAGCGTCGGCAGGGCTCGGGCGGCGGGAGGGGGCGTCGCACGGGGGCGCGGCCGGCCGGCACCGGCTCCCCGCACCCTCAGCCCGCCGGCGCGCGATGGTCGGCGTCGCTGCCCCGGGTCCCGGCGGCGGGGGACTTGGCGGGGCGCTTTGTTGCCGGCGGGGCGGAGTAGGGCGGCGGCGGAGCGCGGGGCGGCGGGCGGCTCGGGTCCCCGGGCGCCGAGGCGGCGGGACACGGCCCGGGCCGTTGCATAACGCGCCGGCGGCGGCGCCCTGCTCGTCGCCCTTCCCCGGACGGGACGGGACGCGCCGCACCGCGCCGCGCCCGGCCCTCGTTCCCGCGGCCTCCTGCGGTTCGCGCTCTGGCCGCGGCAGGCCTGGGGTGGCCCCTCCGAGCCCGGGGAGGCGGCGCGGCTGTCCCGGACGCCCGCAGCCCGGCGAGGCCCTGCGCGGAAGCAAACTTCTGCGAGCGTCTCGGAGAAAGCACTTGCTTTGTACATTTTGCTGACAGGAACTTTGAACAAGAGTGTTTACGCTTTCGCTCTTCCCTGCCGATCCGCAACCAGGGTTCACAAATCCGTTTAACCTTCACTGTTAAGCCAGCAGGATAGTTTGCCAGCTAGAAAAGGAAGGAAAAGAAATTCATAGCCCCAGAGGCTTTCTTTACAAAATATTCAAAGAATATGTACATTTTTAAAGGAAATTTTGCCACATCTGTAAAGAAGTTTAAATATACTGAAACGGAAATGACAGACTTTGAGCATACAGGTGTTCTGCTTAACAGTTTACCTGAGAAAGTGGGCCTTCCCTTGGCCATGGGAAAAATGAGCATGTGGCTGTTCATTAGGAAATTTGTACTAAATAGACTTTGTATTTTTAAATCTCTTGGAGTGCGGGGTCACCGCTTTTGAGTGCTAAATCAAGAGACTGAGCTTTTCTTTAGCAACCTTTACTATGGAAGTAAGAAAGTAAGAACGCATTAAGAACGCTTGTTTTAAATTAACTATAATTAACAAGGCATTATATTATTCAGCCTCATAAAGTTGTCTCATCCGTGTATAGAGAATATATTGAATGCATCCACCAATATATTCTTTGTAAATTGCTGAACATACAATGCATTTCAAAATGTCAAGCAGTTTCTTTTTTTTTTCCAAGCAGTTTAAAATGATATCCGAATAGAGGCTGTCATGTAGGATTATGAAGATAAATTACTAAAAGCATAGGAACGTAGAACTGTAAGGGATTCTTGTAATCTCTGTATCTACTTTGAAAGTTTGATAAATGTAAACTGCAGTAGTGTTTCTTCACAGCAAATCACAGCGTTGGTGGGAGGGACTTTACTTTGGTGGGAGGGCACCGCTTTTACAGTAAGATGCCTTGTTATTTTAAATGTTGTCTCTAGCCACTCCTAAAACCCACAGCAGTGTTGGTTGGGCGATGAAGCTGATAGATTTCACCCTAAATGTATAGAAAGAATTTGGGAAGCTTTGAGGGGGTGAAGTGGGAGGAAATGATGTTCCTTTTTGTTGCTGAATTATTTAGCCCATGTTTACGTCACATAATGATTACATTTATTGTAGGAATTGGTGCATGTACTTAACACATCCCAATTCTTTACCCCCATTCCCTCCACTCCCTTAGTGTTTTGCATTGGAAAAAAGCAGACCAACTCAGCTTTTGAAAAGCTGCTTTTATATTTACGTAACAGAATAACAATAAATTTCTAAATAATGTTTCTTACAGTTTTAAAGTAGTAGTAAGTTTGAGGAAATACAGAAGATAAATTCAGTCCATTTACTTAGTCTTGACTAAATCTGTGCTAAAAAGGGGTAAAATATCCTGATCCTTGAATGAAGAATGTAGCATGTTGCTTTGTACTTTCTTTGGACTGTGGGCCTCCTAATTTGGTAGGTCAGGTAATGTGCCTTGGGTGATGGGCTCTTGGGCTCCAAGGTGCGCTGCTTGACTGCTAATGTCACTCCTAGGATGTCAGCCGTCCTCGCAGTACTTGCAAGGCTGATGTCACTTGATTTGTTGTTTTGTACTGGAAGTGTTAATAAAGTGATGTTGGAAATTAAGAATTGGTAGTGATACTAAAATCAGGATGGAAATTTGGCGTTGTGTAACGTTTGCCATGTGCTCTGCAAAGATTTCATGTTGGTTACTGTGTAGACCATGTCAACTTAGTTGTGATGAGTGGTTTTTTTAAAGTTAATTTTATTTGTGTGCCAATATTAGGATTTTTTTCTAAAGGAACGGTAAAGATTCATACTTTTAGTCAGTGGTTTGTATTTGTCAACACATATGTAATACAGATCTTGTGGACTCTGAATCTGGATGGTAAGGATTTTAAACAGTGCTAGTTACATTTTGAGTGCAGCAGCTCTGTTTGGGATTTCAGGTTTATGATTCTGACATTTAGCAACTGGCTCTTGGGCCTGAATTCTGAGGGCAGAACTGTGAATTACTAATTAACTCCATTTTACCTTCCTAGTTCACTCGTTTTGTTTTTTTAATGCCCCCCCCCCAAAGTTGTTTGCCTGTTCCTCAGTCTTCCACGTTTGAGCCTTTTCACAGGAAGTTCCACACTAAGAATAGCTTCCCGTTTCCTCTATCAAGTTATAGCCCTTCCACCTTTCCAGTATTTGGCGAAACATTACTTTTTTAGAAGACTTTCTTCAAATAATCTCAACACCTCCCTGAAACAATTGTGCTCCTTGGTAGAAACAGGCATCTGCCCATTATCCCATCTTGGAACAGTCACAGTGTTTTAAGTTTATTCTAATATATATAGATCACGTTGACCAAAGAGAATTTGTACCTATACGCAATATATTCTTGATTTTTTTTTTTTGCCTTTCCTCTACTCTCCCTTCAACCCCTCTTTCCTCCCTTTAGACAAAAGTTTCCAATCCATTTTTTTTTCATTTTTCTTTTCCCTTCCTTTCTCCCTCTCTCGTCCCAGATTCCCCTTCTCATTTGAGCATTTTCTTCCTATTTCACGATATCTACTACGCATTTTGGTCCTTGTCTACACTTTTGGTTTCTCACACCAGAGAAAATGCAGTATTTACTTCGATTTATTTCAATGAAGAGTGTGGTCTCAAGGTCTGTCCATTTACCTAGAAATGTCTCAAGCATGTCCTTTATTGCTGAGTAGTAAGTACTCCATTGTATGAAATGACTGACATCTTTATTTGTCAGTTGTGGGCATTTGGACTGTTTCCAAGATTTAGCTTTACACACTGTTCTGCTTTAAACTAGGGTGGGTCACAGTATTTCTGACCTGTCTGTAGCAGTAATTCTTAGACGGGATGGGTCCTCTGACTCTCCAGCTGGGATATATCCACAACTTGGAGATGTGTGCCAATGAGGCAGGGATATGTCAAGAACTGAGAACCCCCTGCTGGTGTGGCAGGGACTGTAAAGACTTCCATGCTGATCAGCTGCCCGTGTCAGGCATGCTGCAAAGAACTAATAATAAATTTACCACCTGATTATCTTGTTGAGATCTTGAGTACAAATTTCTATGGGACCAATAATTTTTGCCATTGTGATTTGCATAATGTGTAGATAACTCAAAGTGCTTAATAGGGAAATTAGTGAACATGGTGAATGTGGTGGTAATCTGTTCCCACCTAGAATATGGGTTTATTTAAAAGAGAGACACTATTTTAGCAGGGTGGTAGCTCTAAGGTCCTGTACAGTGCTAAGCCCACTGAGGCCTAGAGACCATGCTGTGGATTGGACAGTGGAAGTTCTCTCTCTACAGAAGTCTTTTCCTGAATTTCCAGAGAAGTGCAGTTTTTCTCAGAGACCCTCATTCTGAGGGGAGGGAGCCCTGCCTGTGGCTTCCTGGTTGGAGTGGTAGCGTCCAAGGGGTGGTTTATGATTCTGACATTTAGCAACTGGCTAGAGGCCTGACCCATCTGCCTGATTTAGTTTTGAGTCTTGGTAGTTAATTATAGTAGGGATATGATTTAAGTAATAACTGGAGTTTAAGGTCCAAGAAATACTGTTTTCAAAAATGTCAGCATGTGACATTAGTGAACCCACAAGACACGGGTTTGTTTCCATGGTTGGTGCTTGATGTGTGTTTGGCAGCCCATGTGGATTTAGGGAGCACCAAGAGAAATTGAAATAAAAATTCTTGACCATCTAATATTTTCCAGGATTGGCTTGAGAATTGGAATTGGTTTTGATAGGGCCAAATTAAAGGGATTTCTCTCACAGTGTTTAACATAAGCTACCTAGGTAAGCATGGTAGTCAACTCCCAATTCAAGAAGGAAGTGTTTTTCTTTTATGGGTTGTTACAGTTTTTAAATTTCAATGTCTTGTAGTTTCTTTTAAAATATACTTCAATCTATTGGTGATACCAAAGGAATTTCAAAAGTTAGATTTGCTTCATGTCCCCATTTTTTTTAAGTTCATATCCCTGAGCTTCAAATTTTTAAAAATCTTGATGAAAAGAAATCTATTACATGTAAAATCTTATTAAAATGGTACACGACGCTCCCCAGGCCTGCTGTGCTGGTGATTGAGACGGGATGTGGTGGCCCACACACCTGTAATCCCAGCACTTGGGAGGCTGTAAACAGGAGGATCACTATGAGTGCCATCTATGCAGTGAGACCCTGTACACCCTGCCCTAAATGCAAAAAATAAAGTGGTATAAGAGTGTGTCAAAGTAGCTCATCTATAACTGCAATCTCTATTTGACCTGTCAGTATTTTATCTGTTTTGAAATGAAGCTTAAATGACAAACTCTGGTCTAGAAAATACTTTCATTCTTTGTGAATCTGAAGTGAAGTTCCATTCTTGCCAAAGTGTCCAGGTAGGAATACTGGTGAGCAGGGGTAATCCTCAACCCATAGGTGCTCTGCTCTATAGAAGACTCTTAAAAAGACTAGGATAAAATGTGACATTGTTCATCCCGGTGCTTCTGTAAGACTGAAATAGAAAGAGGAGGGGACAGTTTTTCTCTCCAGGTGTACACTGAAGACATTCAGGGGTTAGATATACTGGGTGTCGAAATTCTCCTCTCAATCTTTCTGTAGGTTTAAAGGTTTTTATAAGAGAATCTTAATGGGAGAAAAGAGAAAAAAAGAAAAACCAAGACTACTGATCCTGCACTCTGGAATTAGCTCAGGTGTTAATATAGGCGCCAGTTTACAAGTGCTGGTCTCACCTCTTTGTGATCTTCAGAGTGGAATGTCTCATGACCCCTGGGTGCTCCATGGCTGCTGTCTCCCCAGTGTTTCAGAGGATTTTTTTTTTTTTTTTTGGAGGGGGGCTGGCTCAGGATGCCTTCAGGGCAGGTCTGGTAAAGCTTAAGGATCTGGGGATCTAACCACAGCATCCCACAGCATCCTGATCCTG
Organism: Ctenomys sociabilis; assembly: GCA_004027165.1. NCBI lineage: Eukaryota > Metazoa > Chordata > Mammalia > Rodentia > Ctenomyidae > Ctenomys > Ctenomys sociabilis. The sequence goes on from PVKA01012464.1 coordinate 19,575, forward strand.
AGTGCTTTGTTTAAGCCCTCACTTAAATAACTGAGCTAACGGGCAGGCTCCCTCCCCTGTGTTTCAGTGGTGTGTGGTGGGGAGGGATAGGTTGGGTACTTGTGCCACTGTCCTTGAGTGTAGACCTCTCTCTGGGTGGGGAGTTTGCCTTGTGTGTAGGCTTGGCCTTTTGTGTAGTGGTGTTTAGAAGAGGAACCAGTATCCAAACACTAGGGAACTAGATATGAATAGTTAGCTGACTTCTTCCCCTCTTTAAAAATTGAGGTAAAGCATACATGCTATTTTAACCACTTATAAATGAATGTATGGTTCAATTACATTAAATACATTCATGTCATCACTGCAGACTATTTATTCCTAAAACTTTTCATCAACCTTGTAATAACTGTATTCTTTGTGCTCTTGGTAGATTTTTCTTTTCCTTTTTGCCTCCTGCTGTTTGCTTAATCCAAGTAACTCACATTAAGTAGGATCACACAATTTTTGGCATTTTTTTATTGGCTTCACTTAACATTGGTCCTTGGGGTCGCCTGTGTAGCCTATGCCAGGATGTCCTTTTTATGACTGAGTAGTTGCTGTAGTGTTACCTGCCCTGATAAAGGTACACATCCATGTGTCAAGCACACGATTCCGCAGGGTTCACCTGATGCCCCTGCTCCTGTTCCTCAGAGACCTTTCCAGCACTACCCACATCAAACCATGGGTACAGGGTACAAAAAACTGGTCAGCCTAGGTTGGTGGAATGGAAGTCCTGGGTTCCCTGTCAGGTGGCCACCTGTGTGAGTGAGGGGCTTGGACTGTGATGATGTTCATAATAGGGCTGCTGTCAGGGAGCACGTGTCAGCCTTCCCATTGTGTGCTTTCAATGCACATACTAGATACAAAGATCACTCCCCAGTGCCTTGTTGCAACCCCTGTACTTCCCCCTTTTAGGGCAGATTGAAGGGAGAGTTTTGAAGCCTGAGAACTTGCCAGTGCCCTTTAGCTCTTCCAAGTCACCTCCATCTGTGATGTGACTAGGGCACAGGTTCTCCAGTCCTCCTGTCCTGGCTTCAGCATAAACTCATTGTGGCTCTTTTTCTTCATCCTGGACCGGCTGACTGTCCTGTAGCCCTTACCCTTTCAGAGTTGAGTGGAAAGTGATTTGCCCTTCTTTGCAATGTGCTAGTGTCACGTGATGGATTTTTTTTTTTTTTTTTGTGGAACTGGGAATTGAACTCAGGCCCTTGCCCTTGCCAAGGAATCCCTTATCCCACTGAGCCATCTTCAGCTCATGGAAGCAGGTGCAGCTCCTGTAGAAATGCAGCTAGGAGAACTCCAGCTACTGGCTCACCTGTGTGCTAAGCAGGCAGTGCTCCCCATCTCTGCCTTACCCTTTAACTCTAGACCCCTGGCCATGATGACCTGAGGACCTGAAACCCCACGCCTTCCTGGGGCTGCTGCTTCCCACTCCAGCACTGGATGCCTGCTTGGAGTGTTGTCATCCTTGCCCTCTCACCCCTTCCTCAGTTTCCAGACTCCACAGCATAGTTCCATGTGTAGCCTCTGCACCCCACACTCTGGTGGCCCCCTTGAAAGTTCCCCTGAAAGTTCCATGAAAGATCCTGAGTGTGGCTTCTGATAGCAGCACATTTGTCTGTTTTGCCTCTGCTTCCCTCCAGATGGAATTCCCTTCTTTCCAGTGCTCAGACTCAAGTTATCTATGCTGCAAAGCCTTTAATGACTCCCTGTATTTCCCTCTTCCTTAAGTGAGTACCTCTTTGTTTGGGGGGTTGCCCCCCCAAATCTATTTATTTGCCTGCCTTACCTTCAGCTCTCTTTAGACTGCAAACTTGCTAAAGGAGGAATTTTTGTTTTTTTTCTTCCTCCTCTCAGTGCCTGGGGCTTAGGAGGCTTATGATAAGCAATTGTAAGGTAGAGGGAGGTGCAGGAGGAGGAGTGGGCCAGGGATGAATGCATTCTGTGAGGGTAGGCCACTCCCTGCTCTGTTGTTTGCTGTGAAGGTGGTGTGGATTATGTCTTTGTTTTAGTTTTCAGTGAAAGGGAAGAAAAGGAAGTATTGGAAACCAGATGTTTTGCATACATTCCTACCAGGAAAGAAATCACTCTTGTGCTTTTTTTTTTTCTCTTGTGCTTTCACAAGCACAAGATATCCCCAGATATCCCGCCTCTGATCCTCCTTATGTACTTGGCAGGCCCTTAAAATCCCTCCATTTCTGTTGGAATGTGAGCTTATGGTTTTAGAAAGTGAGGTCTTCCAAAACAGATGCTCAGACCACAGAGGCCCTGGAAATGAGCATGGTTGCAGTATACCCCATTTTATATCATTTAAGCAGAGTTCTGCGCTTGAGGCCCTGGCCAACGTGGGGCCCATGGGAGTGTCTGCTGTCCCTTGGTTTCAGTCTGTTGGCCCTGCAGCCTCATACAGTTGTTCTAGTGACATTAAAATATTAGAAATTGTGTGATAACTAGGATTTCATTGAATAAGTCAAATTCTTACCTTCTGTATGAAATCTTTCCTTAGTTACATTGAGAAAGCAGATAGTTAAGACCAAAAGGAATTCTAATTGTCATGTCATTTCCAAATGTTCCCTTTTGTATATGGTTACGTAGTAGATTCGTGAAAGTTATTCCCAGTCTGAGGAATTTAGAGACTTAGTGAAACTGTGTTCCAAGGTAAAAAATAATTTAGAGAGCTGGGGATATATCTTAGTTTGAAGGTGAAGGTCCTGGGTTCTATCCCTACCTAGTACTACATAAGTAAATATCGGTTAAGAAAAAAAAGTAACAGAGCAAACAAGTGAACAAGAGAGAAAATCAAGGGACTGGGAGAGCTAGCTTAGCATTCTGAGTGCTTCCTGGCAAGTGCAAGGATCTAGGTTTGATCCCTGGTACCACATGCCATTCCAGCCTCGGAACCCTGGGCCCAGCCATGCCCAGTCACTGAAACAGTGTGTGGTAAGTGCATGCCTATGATCCTAGCACTAGAGAGGCTAAGACAGGAGGATTACTACAAGTCTGAGCTGCGTAGGAAGACTCTGTACCAAATGAATAAATATATAAAAGATTTTTTAAAACTTAAAAAATCAAAGTGATGATTTCCCAGGTTTGTCATTGGGTTCTATAGAATGACAGGCAGTGGTGAGTGAGAGCACAGAACAGAAAGGTGGGTGAGGATTTGGCCTTGACAGGGTCTGTAGCAGCTTATTCATCTGTGACCATTCCTACAGGTTGGCACAACTCATTATGTGAGAAACCACACAATGACAGGTATGAGGGTTTGTTTACAATACTCCTCAGCTGTGGTGGGGTTACCTGGTAAACTATACATTGGCAGAGGTTGTAGTGAAAGATGTAGTTACTCCCCCAGCCACCCTCATGCCTAGCTCAGCAGTCTGCTTTCCCTTCATGATTTTGGGTGATGCGACCCTACTGCTGCCCAGTATCATGAGCCTACTGACTGCAGATTGGCATATTGCCCCCATGAGGAAAGAGTCCAAAGTGAAATATGGTTTCCATTGAATGCCTGTCACTTTATTATGGGTCCCAACATTGCAGTTATAAGCCAGACCCTCCTAATTGGTGGCTACTGGTGCTGCAAATCAAGCTTCTCCTGCCTCAGTGCTCAGTACTGGCTCCAGTGTGGTGTCTGTTTTATATACAGCCCAGAACGCTAGGTGGGACAGGAGTATCAGGTTGGATTGGATTTTGTCTCAGTGAAGTAGTATGCTGGGGCTAAGTCCTAACACTTCACTGTGGAGAAGTCCATCTTACAGTGCACTCTGTATGAGAAGCTCATTTCCATGACAGTCAGAGGTGGGCTACACTACTCACTTGTAAGAGACAGCCACTTGCTGCCGATGGGGTCACATGCACTCTAGAGAAAGAAATTGCCCATGTGCTTTTATTAGTCTTTTTCCATATAACTATCAATTTCTTTCCTTTTCATTTATTTATTTGGCATCAATTTCTATAGAAAAAAAAAGACACATTTTTATTTATATGTTCAGGTCAAAATATTAAGTGGACACCATGTAGAAATCCAGAAATACTGACCTTCAGCTCACAATGTATTGTGTAGGAAAGTGCTTTGATACAGGACACCCTTAATGCAAGGCAAATTTTGTGATATTCTTTCAGGTAAATTGGGAGGGCTTTCTGAGGGAAATTTTTTTTTGGGGGGGGGATTTCTTTTTAACATGTATTTGGTTGTTACAGGGTCTCACTGTGCAGCTCTGATTCACAGTGACTCTCCTGTTTTTCAGCCTCCTAGGTGCTGGGATTATAGGTGTCCTTCACCATAGGATTCTGTGCCCCATTCAGTCTACCCTGCAGGTGGGGCTGGCATGGTATGTGCTGCCTGCTAGGAATAGAACCACGGTCCCTGTACCTGCCTGTGCTTGCCCAAGTAGGTGCTTTAGTCTGCTGAGCTATCTCGCCAGACCCTTTGAGGGAAATTTCTAAGGATAAAAGGGGATCATAGCCAGAAGATAGGTAGGGGTTGGTAAAACCATGAGATGAGGGATAACAACATGGATTATGAGCTGTTAGGACAAGCCAGAAATCCATGTAGAAAATTTAACCCTAAATACTAACCCTGTGGATTTTAAAATAAGCATGTGGGCTGGGGAGATAGCTCAGTTGTCTAAGTGTCTACCTGGCAAGCACAAGAACGGGGGTTCAGTGCCCCTTACCATGTGAAGTGCTGGCACCACCCCAGGCATGCCAAGCCAGCCACCAAGTGTGGTGGCACATGCCTGTAATTCCCGTGCTGGGGAGGCTGCAATGGTAGGATCACTAGGAGTCAGAGCTGCATAGTGAAATCCTGTACCACACACATGAAACAAATAAAATAAGCATGTATGTATTGGTCTGACAAGATGATCTGTTTAATTGAAAAACCTGAAGGTCGTACTTCATTTTCCTAAATGAAAGAACTAAAGGGACCAGACCTCTACATCCCTTGGGACAGTCTTCACAGGCAAAGACCTCAACAAAAACAGTGCAAGGCCTGGATCCTCCGCACATAGCCCTGGTATGAATAGTGCACATACTGAAGTCAGTTCCACAGCCCACAGTGAAACTGACACAGCAGGAGCTAGGAACAACTTGGACCTTGACCATGCTAGGAATGTTCTTCCAGATCTGTAGTTAGCAGCCACAGCACCCAGATTTTATCTGCAACTTGTCCAGGATGCAGCTGTGTCATGGTTTTTTGTTTTGGTTTTTGGGTTTTGGTTATTCTGCTGCTGTAAGCTCTTATTATAGTCAGATATCTTCTTGTTTCTAAAGACATTGCCAAAGATAAAATAAAATAAAATAAAATAAAAAAGACATAGCCAGCAATAGCATGATAAGAGAAAGGAAGATGGCCAAGGCGATCACACAACAGTAGTTCTTGCAGGCCCCACAGCAGTCACCAGGAAGAGAAAGCCCCCACTGCTAAGGTAGTCACAGGCAACAGAGTGCCAGCTGCAGCCGGGGGAGTCCTGCTTCCACTCATGTTAGACTTGGCCACCGTACCCACGGTGACCAGTCCCACTGCACGGCCTCAGAGTGGACAGCAGAACAAACAGCAACAACTTGATATATTTTGTTCTGCCTTCCACCCCCATGCTGGGCCCTACCCACAGCATAAGTTTGCTGACTCCTTTAGCAGAAAAAGAATTTTCAGGAGTTGGCAGTTCAGAAGCGTGGAAAAAATTTGTTTTGAAAGAAAAGAACACATACTTAGAAGGGAGTATGGGTATGCAGAGAATGAGACCATAATGAAATATTTTAAATGAGCTATCAATTGTTCAAACTGCTATTCTACCTTGACTCTTCTGTGTGTGTGTGTGTGTGTGTGTGTGTAGATTTATTTGATGGTAGACTACATGGAACAGGGAACATCTTGGGACAGATGTCATGTGCTCTGATCAGAGCTGAACAGTATTTTTGTCACTTCTAATGAGTTCTGTAGTTTTTTTTCTTTCAAAGGGGGAGCAGTTTTGAGATCATTGTCAACTTTTGAAAAAGAGTATTAAAATTGTATGAAAACCACAAATGAACATTTTTCTCCTCTTTATTTTCTTTTCCAGAGTGATGGTATTCAAATGAAGATGCTGGAAATTTCTAGTTCTTCATAGTAACTACAAAAATTGAAGGAAAGAACCTTTTCAAAAGGAGATTGTTTTGAAAATATGTTTACATATAACTGATTATTGTACAGATTTAAAAAAAAAAATAGAAACTTTGAGAAGATTGTATTTATGGTAAAAGGAAACTGGACTAACAATGAGGCCAAAGACTTTTCCTGCCACAACATACTCTGGAAATAGCCGGCAGCGACTGCAGGAGATCCGCGAGGGACTGAAACAGCCCTCCAAGTGTTCTTCTCAGGGGCTGCCCATGGGACCAAACAGTGAGACTTCCCTGGATGCCAAAGTCCTGGGGAGCAAGGATGCCTCCAGGCAGCAACAGATGAGAGCTACCCCGAAGTTTGGACCTTATCAGAAAGCACTCAGGGAAATCAGATATTCCCTGTTGCCGTTTGCCAATGAATCAGGCACTTCTGCTGTTGCTGAAGTAAACCGGCAAATGCTGCAGGAGTTGGTGAATGCAGGATGTGACCAGGTAGGTACAGGCTTCCTCTGGCTTCCTATGGACAGTTACAGTGGGTGTCCCATGTGGAGGACAGCAGGGCATTAGAACCTTTTGACAGTACTCAGAGGTTTTGAATTGCTTGGCACTCACCAGAATGTTTGTAGGTTAACCCAGGGACCTTTTATGCATCATTAAATTCCAAGATTCTTGGGCCACTTTTCCTTTTCTGGCAGGATCTGGAAGTATCTGAACTCTCCTGAAATTGTGTCATGTACACTTTCTATTCTGTTCTCTCTGTGTGTATGCACGCATGTGTGTGTCATGTGCACTGAGGAAACCAAGACCTTGTTCATGAGAACCATTGAGCTACACTCTCAGCCCAGAACTGAGAAAGCTGAATGTGTTGGTGCATGACTATAATCTTGGCTCTCTTGGAGGCTGAGGCAGGAAGTTTACAAGTTCTGGACCAGCTAGGGCAACCTTGTAAGACCCTGCCAGATAGGTAGGTTTAGCTCAGTGCAGAGACCCTGGGTTCAATTTTTAGTATAGTACCACTAATACGAAGAAAGAAAAGAGAAAAAGAAAAACTAGAAAAGACTAAGAAATCATCAAAATGTGATGATACCCTTTGCCTTCTTTGTGGCTTAGGGAAGAATAATATGTTAATAGGGGTAATACCAATTGTACATAAATACACAGCTTCACCCTATACTTTTGTGATCTCTTAACAATGTGCATATCTGAATTAAAACCATATTGAAGGGTGGAACTAGTGTCCAATAGGTGTAAAAGTAGTTGGTAAGATATAACTAGTGAAATTGTCTTTATGCTCTGAAAGAGCTTATGAAAGCCAGTGTTTTATTTCCATCTGTGATCTTAAAAACCACAGTTGCATAAAATGAAAATAAGCTGAGTATTTTTGCTACCTTGGAAAAGGAGATTCTTGCTTAAATCACACACCTAGGTTGCTTGAACACCTTTGGTTGAAATAACCTAATTACCAGCCCCAGGCAGGTTGTAGAAAAATGGTAACAGTGTCATCTCACCATCTGATATTTCCAAAGGCAATCTCATTTCTCTAGTAGTTTATTATCATATAACTGAATAAGAGAGCCAAGCATAGTACATACTTATAATCCCAGCACTTGGATGGCTGAGGAGGAATTGCTGGGAGTTCAAAACTTGCCTGGGCTACACAGTTAAAGGTCAGCCTGAATGACATAGTACACATAGTGAGACCCTGTCTCAGAGAGAGGCCTGGGGAAGATGGAGGAAGGGTGAGGGAGGGAGAGAGTATTGACACTTCTTAGATACTATATCTGTGGAGTAGATCCTGGAATTTTGGAGGGGCTTCCTGGTGCTTGGGAGTATACTGGGATAATTTGTGTCTAACAAGCATTGCTCTGTGAGCTTCTTTGGTAAAGCACAGGATCATGAGCAGTGTGGAATGGAGGGTTTTAGCACTGACAAGAAAGGTACAACCTTGCTCACTATAGAAGTCTGAAGTTAAATATGATGCCAAGTGCTGTCCCCAGATAGACAGAATGGGATGGGTTTGAAAATGGAGAAAGCAGTCCTGAGGAAACCCCGCAGAAAGATTATAAAGCTTTTATGCCAACCACAAAGCTTAAAATGTGTAAATCAGTAGCAAACAAAAAAGGGCACCAGACCCTGGTGTTCTTTGCAGTTGTTTTTCATCTATGGGAAAAAAAAAACAAGTCAAGCAAATAATTCACAGTATAGGTGGGATCTTATTAGGGTGAAAATAGTAGTAATTACACTACCAGAAATAGCAGTGCTGGTACTGTTTCTAAAACCATAAAATACAATACAGGAACAGTAAGGATCATGATTCCAGTGAAGTTCCACCAATGTTTAATTTATGTTCATTGCTATCAGAAGCAACTCCATTTACCATACTTATGTGCTCCCCAAATAATTCAGTCAGTTTGTCATCTAGTATTACTTTATAAGTTAAAGAAGTATGCCCCCTCCTAGCCCTCTAGCTCAGCTCAAACAGGGACTGCAGGTAGGAAAAGTCATTTCTGTGAACCTGTGTGATGTAAGGAAAGAATGAGCATTCCCTCAGGACTTGTGCATGTTTTTTGGATAAAGCAGATCATTAAAATTCTAGTATAATAGGAAAAGAGAATTCTTACTATTGCAGCTTGCCTCCTTTGTCTCCTATTATTTTAGGTGCAATTCTGTTCTCCTGTATTTTGAGTTTAAATGCTATCTTTAAATTCCAGTATTCATCAGAGTAGCTGTGTGCATGCTGTTTTCCAAGGTCTTACAGCAAGGAGCTGTTCTTTAGATACACAGATTCAGGGCCAGGGAGATGGCTCAGTAGAATAAGTGTTTCTTTGGCAAGCTCAAGGGCTTGAGATCAATCCCCAGTTCTGCCAAAAAAAAAAAAAAAAAAAAAGAAAGAAAGAATAGATACACAAATTCAAGGAATTGGCATGTGCTTTCATGAACAGTATCTTATTTATTGTATGTGCACATACTCATGTTTCCATTCTACCTGGACTAAAAATTATTGAGAATATTTACTTGAGTGTGTGTAAAGGACTGCTTGGTACTAGGATTGACCTTGAGTTGTTGTATGCAAGCCTTTTTTTGCCCAAGACAAGAATCTTGCCAAGTGCAATCTCCTGCATCAGCCTGCTAGAGTCCTGGAGATACCAGCATTTGTCCCCAAGCCTCACTTTTAACTTTTTATTAAAGTTAAATATTTATTTTTAAAGACCACAGTTTATAAGCTTACAGACTGGTGAATTTTTACATATTAAGCATGTCCATGTACTAACATGGGTAGGTATATTTGTAAAAAACTTTTTAAACTGACAATTAGGGAAAAGGAAAAGGCTTTAGGGAGAAATGTCCTCTGTGTAATGGTATAAATGTCAAATAATGAAAGTTCATGAAACTTTTTTTTTTTTTGTCTTTTTGAGACAAGGTCTCACTATGCACTTCAGGCTGGCCTTAAGCTCACTTTGTAGCTCAGGCTGGTCTCGAATTCACAACAGTCCTCTTGCCTCAGCCTCCCTAGAGCTGGGATTACAGGCATGTGCCACCATGCCCGGCTTAGTTCATGAAACTTTTGAACCTAAATTAGTAAAGATTTAAGAAAATTTCTAGTGGTAAAAAGAAAGTGGGTCAGGCATTCCTTAGGCAAGGAGCTGTTCTTTAGATACACAGATTCAAGGAATTAGAAAGATAAGATGTTCCTGGGGCAGGAACACCAAGATAGGGAGTTATATGAAGAGAGAAAGCCTCTCTGAGTGTTACCATTTAGATGCTGAAATACAGCAATGTGTGGAAGACAAGAAGGAGGGAAGTTGGTCTCTTGGGCCCAGGGTGGGTGTGAACATGAATTGAAGCCCACAGAGAGAGTGGAGAGAGAAACTTCAGTGAAGAAGGAGGTAGCACAGGGTGCCTTCTCCCTGAAATGGGATTCTCTATGCAAGAGGAGCAGTTCAAACTTGTGGACACACAGTGACTATTGGTGACCTCAGAGGCCTCCACGGAAAGACATAGCAGTGGAGAGGACAGTGGATGTGAAGGACTGTATTAGCTGATGATAAGTGCTGAGGACTCCAGTGTTCTGTCCCACATGAGATAGAAATTGGCTGGAAGCCATCTTGGAGAGGGGCTGACTGAGCTCAGAACACAGAGCTGCTGCCAGCTCCATCTAGCAGCTCCTAGCTAGGCTCAGACCCACGAACCATGGGAGGTGTGCTGACAGGTGCAAGCCAGATGAGTCTGGTTTCAGCTAGAAGGTGCAGGCTCACTGAGATTACTCACTACCCTGCTAAACAGCTACTGCTGGCTTGCTGGGGTAAATCAACATTAATCTAGATTCTGTCTCCACATATTATCTATTAATGACAGCAGAGACAAACCTGAAAATAGACTTTATGTTCACTTTCATTTGGGTTTTTGCTCTTGTGGTGGTGGTGGTGGTTTTGTTTTTTGTTGTCTCCCCCTTCATTGTTTCATCTTATTCTTACATGAGTGTGAACATAGTTTCTAGTCTCTTTGTGTTTATTCAGTTCTGTTCATATTTTTAATCTGTTCCTTCCTTCCAATCTTCTGCACAGGCTTACTTCTAATTTCCTCCTCTTCTGCTTCTCTATTTTCTCCCTAGCCCCTTTTAAGCATAAAATTGACATATTAAGGACTTCTATGCTGCGTATAATTTTCTGGCTTATTTTAGATTTTATATACCACAAACGTTCATATGGTTAAAGATGACAAATTAATGATTACCTCATCATGTCTTGTAGGCTGTGTTTGATGCTGTTGTTATTGCTGATAGTACTGTTTTAGCCAAAAGTGACATAACTGTTCTAAACAGCTATTCCTCCTAGTTTTGTAAGACTGAGATTGACTGTCACAGAAAATACTGTGGCACAGTGCCAAAGAACTAGGAGCTGGGCAGCAACTTCTCATTCCCAATAAGTTGAAGAAGTAGGATCTTACAAGAGACTCAAAAACCAGCTACATGTGGGAGATACTTAGGAATAATGTCATTTCCTAAGAGTTCTGAATATTAGCAATAAAGCAACCCACCACAGACAATTTATAAACATTATCCAAGGAATTAAAATTTGAAAAAAAGAAAATGAGAAGATGCTTAAAACAAGATGCAACCCCAAAACATCCATTTCACTAAAGACATTCCCAAGGGAGCAATGAGGTGGGACAGTCTGTAAGCCACCCTCCCTTCCCGCCACCTCTCTGAAGTGGTAAAACAAAGCAGTTAAATGAGGCTCTAGAAAAAAATCAAATCAGAAATAATTTCTCAGATAACTTCAGAGATAATCCATGATGAAAATGCTTAGTGACTCTAAAGCACATACAGATAAAAATAGTAGAGCTTAAGAACATTATGGAAACTGTGAATGCTCAGTATAGAAAAGAAATGGAATCCATAAGACAGTTTCAAGAAGATATCCAAGAGAATAAAAATTCCATTGAAAGTATCTGCAGCAGATTAAACTAATGTGAGACCAAGCTCTCATATAGAAGGCAGGTTTGCAGTTAGCAGTCATAAAAAGAAAGATTTCTTAAAAGTAGCAGGAGAGGGCTGGGGAGACAGCTCAGTGGCATAAGTGCCTGACTGGCATGAGCAAGGTCCTAAGTTCAATCCCTAGTACCAGAAAAAAAAAAAAAAAAAAAAAAGAGAGACCATGAAAAATCAATTAAGCAGCTGCTAGATAAGGCAATGAAGAAAAACTTAAGGTTGATTGGAGTCAATGAGAAAGCAGGAGGTAGCAGAAATGATGTAAACAACAACTATTCACAGATGTCATGGCAGAAACTTCTCTGGTAGGGAAAAAGAATTTGACATACAATTAAGTGAGGCATTAGAACTCCAGTTAACTATGGTTAAAAAATCTATAGCTTGGTATGTTGTATTTAAAATTTCAGAAATTTAGCACAAGAATAGCCTCTTCAAAGCTATTAGAGAAAAGAAATAGATCACCTATAAAGAAAAACCCATTGCAATCACTGACTTCTCAGCACAGACTCTCAAAGAATGTGGAGTGAAGTATTTCAAGCTCTGAAAGAAAACAACCTTCAACCCAGATTGAGGTACCCTACACAACTATCTTTCAAAACTGATGGAGAAATAAAATACTTTCATGACCAAGAATAGCTGAGGAAATTTATGATCGCCAAACCCACTCAAAAAATTTTTGAAGGACATTCTAGAAAGAGATAACAAGGACTGTAACTCCATGAACTCCCACAAAAGGAATGCACCAGGCAAGACAAACAGTTAAATAGGAGGAGGAAGGGGAACCAACAACAAGAAAATAACGTGACAGGGATGTCAGTACATATGTTATAACCGTCAATGTTCATGGTGTAATTTCACCAATCAGAAAACAAAGGACCATATGCACCTGCTTGGCAAGCGCAGGGTCCTGCATTCAATCCCCAGTACTAAAAAAAAAAAGGGAAATCAGAAAACAAAGACTAGCAGAATGGTTCAAGAAACAAGATCTGATAATATCTACATCCAAGAAACATTTAATTCAAAAAGAAATTCATAGACTGAAAGTCAAGGGATATAAAACAGTACTTTATGTGATAGGAAGCCAGGGAAAAGCAAGGGTAGCTATTGTATTTGCAGATAACTGATTAAGAGATAAAGAAGGTGATTGTATCCTTATAAAGAGCACAATCCAAGAGGAAGTGATAACAGTCATAAATACATATGCAACAAATACTAGTGTACCCAGCACTGTAAAAGAAATGTTAATGAACATGAAAAATCAAATAAGCATTAATATAGTTTTATTAGGCATTGCAGGACCCACTGTTACAAGAAAGATTAACTAGACAGAAAAATCAGTGATGAAATATTAGAACTGAACTATTTGAGCTTAGTAGATGTCTACAGAGTGTTCCACCAGCCACATCAGAATACACATTCTTCTCAGTTTCACACAGGACATTCTCTAGGATAAATTGCATACTAGCTCTTAGAGCACACATGAAATAAAGGCAATGGGATTGAAGTTATCCCACATATATTATACACCTTATCAGACCATAGTGCAATCAGATTAGAAATCCATGGCAAAAGAAACCACAAGAACTTCATAAACACATGGAAATTAAATAACACCCTCTTCAACAACCAGTGGGTCACAGATGAAATTAAAGAAGAAAGTAGGCAGTTTCTATAATTAAACAATAACAAAAAACATACTGGAGCTTATGGGACATAATGAAAACAGGCCTACGAGGCACATTTGTAGCAGTGAATACACATATCAGGAAAACAGAGCAAGCACAAATAAATGACATAATGGAGAACCTTACATTTGCAGAAAAAGAGAGCAGGCTAAGCCAAAAGCTCATGAGGGAGGAAACTATAAAGAAAAGAGCAGAAATTAATGCATTAGAAATCAAGAAAACAATAAAAGAATCAATAAATTGAAGATGTGGTTATTTGAAAGATTAACTGACAGACCCTTATCCAAAACAGAAAAGACTCAAATGCATGCAATTAGGAAGGAAAGCAGTCCAGTAGATCATCTGTACCTGCTTGAGAACTTGTATTCTGAATTACCAAAACTTAATCAAGAAGGTATAAAAATCCTAGATAAGGACTAGAGAGATAGCTCGGTGGTCTAGGTGCCTGCCTGGCAAGCGTAAGGACCTGGGTTTGATCCCTGGTACCACATGCCGTGTCGGTCCTGGAATCCTAGATGCACCATACCAGCCACCAAAACAGGGCATTGTGTCATATGCCTATAGTGCCAGTGCTGGGGAGGCTGAAACAGGAGGATCACTAAGAGTCTGAGCTGCATAGCAAGACCCTGTACCAAATAAATAAAATATTTTTAAATTTGTTTTTAAAATCCTAAATACACCAGTCAGTGAAATCAAATATATAATTAAAAACCTACCAACAAAGAAAAGCTTAGGCCATAGGGATTTACTGCTGAATTCTACAAGACATACGGAGAAGTTAATATCGCTACTTCTGTGATGAAACTGAAAAGAAATCAATACTCTTAAATTCATTCCTAGAAGCAAGCATTACCCAGATACTAAAGCCAGAAAAGAATCCAACTAAGAAAGACAACAACATCCAATCTCCATAATGAACATAGATGTAAAAGTCCTCAGTAAGATACTAGCAAAGTGAATGCAACAAATCATCAAAAGATATATATCATGACCAAGTAGAATTTATCCCAGAAATGCAAGAATAGTTTAACATATGTAAATCAGTGAATATAATGCACTATAATAACAGATCCCAGGACAAAAATGGAATCCTCTTAATAGGTATGCAAAAAAAAGATGTGCAAAAAGCTTTTGACAGAGTGCAGCACCTATTCATGAGAAAAACCCTATAAAAAATGGAATAGATGGTCTTTATCTCAATCTGATAAAATTAATGTATGACAAACCAACAGCCAACAGCAAAGTAAATGGACATAGCCGGGCGTGGTGGCGTAGGCCTGTAATCCCAGCACTCGGGAGGCTGAGGCAGGAGGATTGTTGTGAGTTCGAGACCAGCCTGAGCTACAAAGTGAGCTTAAGGCCAGCCTGAACTGCATAGTGAGACCCTGTCTCAAAAAGACAAAAAAAAAAAAAAAAAAAAGGAAAGATATCCCTTGCCCTTGGGTAGGAGAAACCCACATAGCGAAAATGGCCATAATCCCCAAACTGTTACACAGATTTAATACAATTCCTATCAAAATTTAGACAGTGTATCTTGTAGAACTAAGTAAAACAATCCTAAAATTTGGAACTGGAAGAGATCTCGAATAGCAAAGGCAGTTGTGGGCATCAAAGGCCAGGGAGGGGGCATTGTAATCCCTGACTTGAAATTATAGTATTAAGCTACTGTAATAAAAAATAGAGTGATACTTCAAAAGCCAAAACAAAACAGATCTGAAGATCAATGGACTAGGTTAGAAGATGCAGAAACAACTCCAGACGCATTTAACCACCTTTTCTTTGACAAAGGTGCTAGTCACACTCACAGGAAGAAAGATAGCCTCTTTAATAATTGGTGCTAGAAAAACTGGCTCTGCATATGCTAAAGATTAAAATTAGACCCATATTTTACACCATGCACTAAACTATATTCAAAATGAATCAAAAAATTAAATTTTAGGGCAGAAACATTAAATTTGCTGGAAGATAGAATAGGTAAAATTGTTGAAGATGGTGTAGGCAAGTACTTTATGAATAAAAAACCTGATTGCACAGAAACTATCAAAAAATGAACAACAGGGATCTCATCTTACTAAAAAATTTTTGTGTGCTGGGCTTGATGGCACACACATGTAATCCTAGCCCTTGGGAGGCTGAGACAGGATCCTTGCAAGTTCAGGACCAGCCTGGGCTGCACAATGAGCTCAAGGGCAACCTGAACTGCATAATGAGACCCTACCTCAAAAAGACAGAAAAAAAGAAAGAAAAAAGATTTTTTTTTTTTTTTAATGCTTTTTGCACAAAAAGAGAAACTACCAACAGAGTAAAGAGAGCCTACAATATGGAAAAAAATGTTTGCCAGCTGTTCCTCACACAAAGGATTACTATGGAGAACCTATAAATAATCCCCCAAAAATCAGGCCCCACAAATTTAAAGACCCACCTTTTGGGCAGAACTGTGATCTTACAGTAATTTGCCAAAATGATCAACACAAAAGGCAAGAGAAGGGGAACCCAGTATATGTTCTCCAGGTCTTTTAGAAAATACAAGGTTGTTGCTTTGGTCATATACAAGGAAATCTACACAAAGGGTGGTATTGTAGACATCAAAAGAATGGGTACTGTGCAAAAAAGAATGCCAGACAAATGTTAACCATGTCAAAGCAAAGAGCCTACAGCATTACCTGTCGGTGTTGTTGTAAACAAGCAAGTTAAGGGCAAGATACTTACCAAGAAGGTTAATATGCATACTGAGCATATTAAACATTCAAAGAGTCATGATAGCTTCTTGAAACATGTCAAGGAAAATTGTCAGAAAAAGAAGGAAGCCAAAGAGAGAAGTACTTCGGTTGAACTGAAGTGCCAGCCTGCCCTGCCCAGAGAAGCACACTTCGTGAGAATCAATAGGAAGGAGCCTAAGTTGTGAGAACCTATTCCCTATAAATTCATGGGATAAGCTGGAGAAGTCACTCTGCCATTCAGCACCTAATTGGCAGCTTAAGTATTCTAAGTCCTACTTCAAAAAAAAAAAGTTATCCAGACTTGTAAGGATGGTTTTCTTAATTCAACAAATGAGTGGTATCTTTTTACCTCAGAATTTTTGGAGCAGGTTTTCATTATACCTAGTAATTGTATCTAGTCTTTACTCTTCACTGTTCTCCTCACTGAAAGATATTGCTGAGGTATTGTGCAGGTATATACCCAAATGTCCAAATATTTATGAAATATTCATACTGACTTGAAGGTCCTGTAAATCACCATGGGGAAAAGATGTATCAAAATAAATGAAAGTCAAATAAATAAATAAATGAATAGAAGTTACTTCATTTAAACAAATGGAAGTCCATTTTAGTTAAATAAGTTGTTAACACACCAAAAAAAGTAAAGACCCATTTAAAAAAATGGGCATTTGAGATGAATACATACTTCTCAGATGAAGAAATACAGCAAATAAATATTTGAAAAAATATTCTACATCACTGGTCATTTGAGAGATGCAAATTAACATTAAGATTCCTTTTCACCCCAGAAGAAATGGCTATTAAAGAAAACAGTCAATAACAAATGGTAGCAGGGCTGTAGGGAAAAATGAACCTTTCTCCACTGTTGGTGGGAGTGTAGACTAGTACAACCACTATGGAAATCGGTGTGGAGATTTCTCAAAAAGCTAGAAGTAGAGGTCCCATTTACCCCAGCTATTTCCCTCCTGGATATATTTCCAAATGAACTGAAAACATCATACCACAGCAATATATGTGTAGCTGTGTTTATAGCAGCATAATTTGCAATAGCTGAATCTTGGAAACAACCCACATACCCATTGACTGAGGAATAGATAAAATAGATTTAGTCTTTTTATAAATGGAGTACTTCTCAGCTATAAAGAAGGATAAACTAGATGGAGAGTTTTATAGGTAAAGGGATGCAACTGGAGACCATCCTTATAAGTGAAATAAAGCAGATGCACATGTGTAAATATCATATTGTCTCCCTATGATAAGATGAAAAAGTAAATAAGATCCAGATGTATAGTAGATATTATAAAATAGGAACAAGCTATTCAAAAGGAAAGAGAACTTGGGATTTGGGAAAGGGAAAAGCAGTAATATACATATGCACAATATAGTTAAGAATATATGATATACAATATACATATACACAAAATAGTTAAGATAGTTATGCTAGTAATTTTTCTTAGTTCATTGAAAACAAAGGCTGTGCTATTATAGTTTGGACAACTAAATGCCTATGTCTTCTACTCTGATTAACTAAATTTTTAAAAATGTGTCTCTCTCGGTGTTGACGATCTCATTCTGCTGGTGTCTGGGTTTCGGCAGCTTTTTCTTGAAGTAAGCATCAGTGAGGTGTTTAGGGATTTTCACTTTGCTGACACAATTTTTGTAGAGGTGACAGTGACAAATTTCTGGTATGTTCCTTGTAAAGGAACATGATTAAGGCGAAGAGGCCCAGTCACAAGTAGCAAGCCACTGGGCCAACTGCTTCAGGAAGACCACTCTCTCGCCTCTGTGACACCCCATGAGGATGATCAAGATGGTGCTGGGAGTGATGCTAGCTCTAAGTTTCCTCACATGCTGACTGAAGGGTTTCTTGCCATGGTTCAAGAGCTTTCGGGGCACATCTTCAGTAGTGTAGTCTCTAGACATTTTTCAAAGCTTGACCACCTGGGTACCTCCATTCTTGTCCCCACCAACTAGTTTTATAATCGTAGCAAGAACTTTTTCATTTTTCTTCTCAGCCTTTGATTTAGCAGCTGTATACCTTCTCTTGTACAAAGCCTTTCTGAAATACATAGCAGATTGGGAGTATCTACCAATTCCTCTAACCAGGACAGGATTTCTGGTGTAGTGGGGCTGCCCCTTCTTGGACTTTCTTGCCTTCATCTTATCTTTTTTACCAGTACCGCTGGCAAAAGCCTCCTTGGCTTCAGGTTTCTTCTCTGTAGTGTCTGGCTTCTCAGTTTTTTTACCCATCATCTTCACCATGGGAAAGAGTGAGTAATTTAAAGATAACAATATGCAATGTATTAGCCATTGTTACTGTCCTATTACTATTTTAGAATTTTATTTTTTCTTTTTAAAATAAAATTTAAAAAATATTTATGATTATGATTATCATGTTTTGTAGCCTTGGACACATTGGTATAAACATTTAAGTTTAGCTTTTATTAATTTAGTCCCTTATAGGGGTAGGGATATAGCTCAGTGGCATAAGTGCCTGCCTGGTAAGTGCAAGGTCCTGAGTTTGATCCCTGGTACCGCCAAAAACAAAACAAAACAAAACAACAACAACAAAAAACAATTAATTTAGCCCCTTATAATATTTAGTTCTTTTTTTATTTTTAAAGTTTCAAACTATCATATTTCCAGGTTTTCCTTTTCAAGTTTTAAGAAACATTAATTATATTTGCAGTGGTGTTCACACACATATCACGTCTCCATTCAGTAGCAGTGTGTGACTTCAGCTGTCTCACTAAGTTGAGGGGTAAACCATGGCCTGTCTCTAGGCTTTATTTGGAAGGTGGAAACAGTGCCTGGCATCCTGGGACAGTGGGGGTCCAGTTCAGCCTCACCCAGTACAGCACAGAGATCTGGGACCCCTAAGAATTGGGTGAAGAGCTCTCCAGGTGACACCACATGTTCTCCCTCAGACCTCTGTCATGGCCTTGCTGGAGCCCCTTTCCTCTGCTGGGGACCCAGCCTGTGGCTCAGTGTCCATGCCTTCCCAGCAGGGTTGTTGTCTGTTGCAATATTCTGAACCTTGACCCAGTCTGATTCTTCTCCACTTTCATAGTATGTTTAAGTGATTTAAATCTTTAATAGAAACAGGGCTGGGAATGTGAACAAACTGATTGACCAGTGTCAGATTCTGCAGGAGAATGGTTCTGGCCAAATGGGTGTTCAGAGGCTGGATCTTGAGAACAAGGGGCACAGCACAGGGAATGGGGCTTAATGAGCAGAAGAAGGCAGTTCTTGCCATTTTGAAGCTAAAAAGGGCAGCAGAATTAAGTTTTTTCACCTATTGCACAAGGTATGCTACACTGCCTGGCAGGCGACCTCCTGGGACATATGGGTCTTAAGTTGGAAGAGGACTGGGATTTATTTATTTTATTTATTTATTTTTTAATGAATTTTAGGAACAAACGGAGGTTATGAGCAGAATGGATTTATTGAGAGAAAGAAAGCTCCTGTGTGAGAGAGGGACAGGAGAGGGGCCCGACTGTGTAGTTCCCCCCGAGGACTGGGATTTATATATGCCTGAGTACCCGGTGCTGTCCTGAGTGCCTGCTATGAGAAATCTTAACCAAATGACCCAGTGGTCACTTGAGATTCTAGTTGTTGTCCCTATGGCTTAGGGGAAACTACAGCTACAGGGGGAGGGGGAGGTGTGCCAAGCAGGTGACCAAAGCACTGACCTGTTCCCCAGCCCCAAGCTGGCCTGCACAGAGTGCTTATGAGACCACACTATGGATAGGCTAGGGTAGTGCTGGGCACAGTGCTCCCTGTCTTCAGGGTATGGCCTTGGCTTCCTTGCTTGTGCCTGGTCTCTGCTGAACTGCTGATGCCTTGTTAAGCTCTGTGTTTCGTACCCACTAGGAGCCCTCCACAGCTCCTGCTGCCTCCTTAGCTCTGCAGAAGCTTGTAGTGCTCTGCCTGACAATACCATTGAGCTCCCTCTGCCCAGGATGTGGCACATGCTCCTCCCAGACATGTCTTCATGCTTACTCATTCCAGGCTCTTTTACATGCTGTTTTGTTAGCTGGTCATATCCTTCCCATCTTCCCATATCTGTTAAGGCTTAGCCTAAATTAGGCGTTTAAGCCCAGCATCTTCAACTCTTCATTTTGGATGAGAGCAGTTCCTAGTCAGACTTTATGTGTGTTTGTGGGTGTATATGTGTGCATGCACATGTGTGTTTGAGCTTTGAACTACACATTCCCAGACCTACAAAAACAATTTAAGTTTTTATTTTGAGACAGGGTCTCAGTCATTTAGTTGCTGTGGCTGGACTTGAACTTGTGATCCTCCTGCCTCAGACTTCTAAAGTTCTGGGGCCCTACATCTGACTCCTTTTCAGATTTCTAGAGCAGTTTGTTTCTAATTCATAGGCACTTGTGCATGAGATCTTATGTTGATTGGCAGGTTGTCAGGTGTTGTGTTCTTATCCTGCTTTCTCTCCGTGAGTGTTAGGCCTGGGTCTAGGGAGTCTCAATGTGGGAATCTCTCTAGGGTATGTATTCATTAGTATTTGCTCAGTATATTAGTATATATTGTGCACTGGTCCAGGCAGAGCAATCCCCTGCACTGCACTAACCCTAACCCAAAGGCAGCTCTTTCTTTGTTTCTTTTTTTTTTTTTTGGCCAAACTGGGGATTGAACTCAGACCATCTCCTCTGCACCCCCAAAGGCAGCTCTTTCTGTTGCACATCTGGTCTGGGTTCTTACTGTACACATGTCAAGAGATCTGTAGAGAAACACCCAAAGAAATATGACAGCTACATTTGTCTTCAAGACAGGATCCTGCCTCAGGGTTGTTTCCTAAAATAAAGATCTTTTGCAATGAGAAAGAGAAATGGAATTCAGATAACATATTTCCTCTTCCTTTTTTCCTCTGGAAAGAGAACCACTTTTCACTGTGACTGAACACTCACACTGTGAGGAAATACTAATAGGAGAAGAAAAGGAGGAGCACTTCAGTTTAGGAATGTCAGTAATGTAACAGGAAACCAGAGTACAATGGTCTTTGGGTGTAGCAGTTCCTTGCCCTTTCCCTCCCTTTTTAATGGCTTTCAAATCTAATGTGGCCCTGCTGTGGACAAGAGCTGCATACTTTTTAAAGTAAGCTTTAAAATGTCCTTTGGGCAGGGGTTGTAGCTCAGTAATAGTGCTTGCCTAGCATGTGTGAGGCCCTGGGTTCCATCCTCAGTACTGCAAACAAATATAAACAAATATTTTTTAAAAAATAAAATTACTGGGGCTGGGAAGATGGCTCAGTGGAATAAGCACTTCCCTGGCAAGTGCAAGGGCCTGAGTTCAATCCCTGGTTCCGCACAATAAATAAACAAATAAATAAATAAATGGCCTGAGTTCAATCCCCAGTTCCGCACAATAAATTAATAAATAAATGAATTTACTTTGACATGATACCAGCAGATCATATTTTTCTGTGCAATACCCTGTTCTATATACATCTCTCTAATCCAATGAGGGGAAACTGTTTAGTTAGTGCCAAATTGTGCCCCAAACCCACTTACTTACTACAAAGTGCCAGCACTGCAATTAAACCTGAATACTGAAGTTTTAGTTTAGGAAAACAAAACTACAGTACCATCTTTTATGTTAAAAATACCACAACATTGTGGTAATAAGGCATACCCTTCACTTTTGGAAAATAGAAGAGTGGAGAGAGAGAGCAAGAGAGAGAGAGAGATCAGCACAGGTATGATCACTTAACATTTTGAGTATAACTCTGTTCAACTTTTTTTTGATAAAAATGTGTACACTGTTATATATTAAACAGCAGCTGTGTGTGCAGACACACCTGTTTTTCCTAGTAGAGCTGGGTAACACTTAATCAGGGAGCCAGGTCCTGACACAGTAAAAACTGGACCCTCATTTCCTGGATCCCTAGATAAAAGAATTTGTAAGATGCACAGGCAGTGGAGAAGTCCATGGAGAATTTATTGTGAGAAGCCGGGCATCTGCTTGCCAGTTTGGATACCTTTCCAACAAGTTACCCATAGGATTCAGGGAATTGTGATTATGACACTTACCAACATTTTTCTCTGGGGTGACTTTGGAATGTTGCTATCTCAAAAATGTCTTTCTTGTTCCTTTTAGGTATTCAGTGCTCTCTCAGGAGCCTTTTTTTTTTTTTTTTTTTTAAGGAATCAGGGATTGAACTCAGACCCTTGCACTTGCCAGGCAAGTGCTTATTCTACTAAGCTATCTTCCCAGCCCCAGGAGCCTTAATCCTATAAAAATTTAAATTGCATCCTAGCCCAGAGAGGGAGGTCCTTAAAAAACTTTGTCCTTTCTGGTGTCAGTAGGTGTGGGCTGTGGCACCAGGCATGCTGTTTTCCTTGTGGAAACAGATGCCCAGGTGGCCAGTTATCAGAAGATCTGTGTACAACATATGGCCTTAACCTGTCATTGTGCTCTGTAGGAGCACTTTAGGTCTGAGCCCTAACAACTGATAATAGATGTTTTATAGCTTGAAGTCTTGCTTCTTAGGATAATGAACTGTCAGCGACTGCTGTCCCACCCCCATCCTCTGTCCCACTGCTAATGTCTAGCTTTCTTCTCAGACAACGTTGCATTTATTCTCCATCAGTCATTATTGGGCCCTCTCCAGTCTTCTTTCACCTGCTCTCCTGCCAGCCCCTCCATGCCCTCCCAGAGCTCTATTGCAGCTGTCCCAGAGCACCCCACAGCATCTCCTGGTCCAGTTCCACCAAAACAAACAAACAAACAAAAAAATCTATTTCAGGCTGTTTTTAACAGGGTTATTAGTTTTAAACTTATCAAAAGGAAAATAAGGTAAATCATAGTCACTACTGGCTTCTCTTTATTTGAATCAAGCTACTGGAAGTTCATGGTTCTCAAATTTAAAGCAAAATGCATTCACCATGTAATTTTTATGTATTAGGTTTTACTCATCTTACGTTTCCTTATTTTATTAGTGGTGTATTTGGACTGAAGATGCTTTCCATAATTAGATTTTTCTAGTTTGTACATTTCTATAATTGTCTGACATGATAGTTGAAAGTGTTCTTGTGTCATTGCTGTAAGTGGGGAAGGATGAGAAGTTTCTCTTCCCACTGTGCCTTCCTCTCACTGCAGCCTTGTGTGTGTCAGCAGCGGGTGCTCGGTGTTGGCCCAGGTATCGAGCAAAAGAGCTTGTTGGCTATGTCACTGAGGATTGAAGGACAGCTGACAGGTCAGGATGTGACTGGCATAGCAGTTCTTCAGCATCATCAAAGACCCTGATGCTTCCTTTCTTGCTGCTCTGCTATTTGTAACAGGTGGCTTTTACCTTTGTGTCCCCTGATGGCACCTCTCCAGCCAGCATTCCAGGCAGCAGGCAGAGAACTGATTGGCCAGGACCTCAGGGTCTAGAGCAGCCTTAGAAATGGATTTCTGCTGCCACTAACAAAACTGTGCTCCATTAGGAAAGAAAAGCAGGAAGATGGCTCCTGTTAGGGAATAAGGGTGGAACTGTGTGTCACCTAACTGTATCACTCGGGCAGATGACTTTCTAATTCTCAAGACAATTGGGATAGTAATTACCCCTGCCTCCTGAGACGCTCTACAGACCAGAAAGGTTGGTGCATAGCAATTGTGGCTACCCCCAAGGGTCACATGTTGTGAGTGAAGTACCAGGGATCTGGGTTCAGGGGCTGGTGTATTTTACTACACATCATGATTGCTGTCCTCTTACCAGCCTTGGGGCTCCTGGTCCCCTTTCCTATGGAGATCACATGAAGATTTTCTTGAACTTGGGGAATGTGTATGCCCCTGTGGATTAGATACATGTTTGAGTAGTTATGATATTAGAAGAATTATTAACGATGTGAAAAGATAAAAGTTGTTACTGGTGTGGTGACACATGCTTGTAATCCCAGTATTTAGAAGACAGACAGGAGGATTGCCATGAATCTAAGTCCAGCTTTGACTACATGGCAAGACTTTTGTCTCAAAAGAAAATTTAAGGGCTGGCCAGATAGCTCTGCAGACTAAAACACCTGCTTAGGCAGAGCACAGGGACTGGAGTTTGATCCCCCACCCCTAGGGCATACTGAGATAGTGATTGAGACTGGGTATGGTGGTGTGCACCTATAATCCCAGTGCTTGGGAGGCTGCAAACAGGAGGATCACTAAGAGTCTGATATGTGTAGTGAGGCCCTATAGACCTTGAACTAAATACATTTTTTAAAAAATTGTTTTATACAAAAGTAATTGACAATGAACAGTTTCCCCTGCCAAACACTTGATATAAACCTGAAACAACCTCATTTGGTTTAGAAAAGCTTTCAATCAGCAAGAGAGCCTAAGTAACACTGGTGATATTTGGCATCTAAGTGGCCCAAGAATGTGGTCAAGCAGAGAGTAACATGCTGGACACTGTGCCAGCTGTTGACCACGGTGACATCTAGAGGAGGTTTCAGGGACACTGCGTGTCTGTAGCACTTCCCTTTGTGGACTCCATATCAAGTGGATTCACTCAATTCTGCTGTTTTGATTGTTTCCAATTTTTCAGGTACTTAAGGCTAGAAGTGTTAGGGCAACATAGGTTGCACCATGTGGCTGGGAATCTCATCAGTAAATGTTGGTGTGATTGTTTCTAATCTGCCTTATTTGTATCTCTACCTCTACAGTTCCTTAGTATAAAGAGGGATTGAGGCAGCAGAGACAGCCAAATCACTCCCTTTAGGATTTCATTGCTGGTTTGAGAATTCTTCCTAGACGAGAAGGTATGCTTTCTCTCTTCACCTCTCTGGTTCTCCCTACCCTGCCCCTATTACCCTCTCACTTCTTTCTGGGAGTGCTTCCTAGCAGAAAGGGTGAGAATTCTATCCTAGACTGTGTTTGGTTCTACTCTCTACTTAGGGCATTATATTAGTAGGTATTCTCTCCAGTGCCTGCTACTTTTTCCTAAGTATTCTTTTTTTTTTTTTTTTTTGTGGTACTGGGGATTGAATTCAGGACCTTGCACTTGCCAGGCAAGCGCTTATTCTACTGAGCCATCTCCCCAACCCCGTAAGTATTCTTTAAAATCTTTTTCCTGAGAATACATTGTTTTCCACCTGGGATTACCAAGTAGTTTCTTCCAGGGAATTTTTAAAATGTGCTAGGTCAGCCACGTCTAGATAACAACTGCTATCTCTCCTTCTCCAGCCATAACTATTTCAGCTTCACTGTTTCTCTTGAGGTAGGTTCAGCTTTCCTGCATCAATGGGCACCACCTTGTCCAGGCCACCTGTCCCCAAGACTGTGGCTTTCTCCTGTGCCATCTTTACTCATGCTGTTGCCACTTGAGTTTATGCACTTGGCCAGGCACAGACCAGCCACACAGCACCCTTTCACTGCCCTTAGAGAATGAGATTAATTTATAGTAGTACTCAGAAATGCGAAATACTTATGGATAATAACTTAAAACCACAAAGAAATGCTTAATAAGTGAAATATGTTCATGAATCAGAAGACTCAATTTTTTTGTTTCATTTTTATTTATGTTTAGATAGGATATTATTATGCAGCTTAAACTGGCCTCGAATTTTCTGTAATCCTCCTGCCTCAGCCTCCTGTGCTGCTACACCCGCTAGAAGACTCAGTGTTTTTTTTTTTTTTTTTTGTCTTTTTGAGACAGGGTCTCACTATGCAGCTCAGGCTGGCCTTAAGCTCACTTTGTAGCTCAGGCTGGTTTCGAACTCACAACAATCCTCCTGCCTCAGCCTCCCAAGTGCTGGGATTACAGGCATGCACCACCACGCCGGCTCAAAACTCAGTGTTTTTGAAGTTGTAGTTCTCCCAAAACTTACTCATAGATGAAGCATAATCCCAGTTTTTAAAAAAAAAAACAACTGAAATTGATAAGGGGATTCCAAATTGATGTAGCAGTGTTGCTAAAATAGCAACAATAATTTTTTTAAAAACCATAAGAGATATAGTTACACTGCCTAATTTTAAGACTTACAATAGTCAAGACTTTGGACTGCACTTACGGTGGAGAAGACTAGAGTTTCACCAAGGTAGTGTAGTCCTACCTGGTACTTTCAGAGCTGGTGCTAAGAAGGACTAGGCCAGTTCTTGGGCAGAGTGAAGAAGGGTGAAAAGTCTCCTCTAAATCAGGCAAAATCTAAGTCAGAACAAACTATACTCTTGTGAAAAGGACCCTGTTCCAGCGCTTCTTGGGGAGTTGAGGCTGATGAAGAAGCCAGACCCGCTGGGCTATTGGCACTAAAGCTCCAGAGCTCTACCTCTTTCTGCCTGGAACATTGAGGGATTGCAGTAATAATCGCCCCTATGCCTCTTTTGAGGACAGGAGGCCTCTGTGACCCAGCTGGCAGCATAGATTCAGAACCATTCTAGATAGTCATGTGTATAGTGTTAAGGTCTGCATAAGGTCTGAGATTTGAATCTAGCTTGTTTAATAATTTCGAGTCCAATCCTAATGAAAACCAGACAGGGTTTCCTGGTATATTCCCTCATGTGTCATGAATAAGCATCTAAATAATTCTGGAGGAAGATGCTAACAGGAAGAGTTATTAAACAAGATAGTCCCACCAAACTTTATACCTTTCCTTTCAAGATACCCCTCCCCCCACATCTTCCTGCAGATGGCACCATGCTTGACTCCTAGAGACTCCTTTCCAGTGAACACCCATTATACCTCAGCAAAGGTGTTTTATAACTCATAGGGAGCAGTAAATGATACATTAAACACAAGGGAATCCTGATGGTACTAACAGCTGAGTGGCTGAGGCCCAGGCTACATGTGGTCATCAGTCCTGGACAGGTCACTGGTCAGATTTGGGTGTGTGGTACATATGTGAGGCACCACTCCATTGCAAAAATGGAGAATATACAATATAGTCTCTGAGATTGTAGCTAGGCATCTATGAAACCTGTGTTTTATCCCCAGCAGCATAAACATCCTATTTTAAACATTGATTAAATGTTGAAATGATAATGTTTGAAGGTTTGGGGTTAAGTCAGTGTAGTCCTACATCAGTTCCTTTGTATATTTTGTTC
The DNA here is from genome assembly GCA_004027165.1 of Ctenomys sociabilis. Taxonomy (NCBI): domain Eukaryota; kingdom Metazoa; phylum Chordata; class Mammalia; order Rodentia; family Ctenomyidae; genus Ctenomys; species Ctenomys sociabilis. The sequence goes on from PVKA01012464.1 coordinate 46,625, forward strand.
TTTTTTAAAGGTGTGTGTGAGACATTTGGAAATCCCACAATGTGGCTCGTGTCACTCTTTAGCTGTCCACCACTGTGCTGCCTGGCTGGAAACCACAGAGGTCCTAAGCCTTCAGCTGTGTCCTGAATAGAGCAGCCCAGGCGAGGAGATCAGCATACAGAGCCTGCTTATATTCTAAAATGCTGTTTTTCAGCACTCAGGAGGCTGAGGCAGGAGGATTGTTGTGAGTTCGAGACCAGCCTGAGCTACAAAATGAGCTTAAGGCCAGAACTGTGTAGTGAGACCCTGTCTCAAAAAGATAATAAATAAATAGTACTGTTTTTTTCAGAGCCAATAGTACAAAGTGTGTCATTAATTGGACCTTTCTCTCATATTTGGAATTCTAAAATTACACCTCATTGGTTGACAGTTTGATCAGACTCAGTGAGCCTTCTCACTGACTGCTGCTTCTGCCTAGCCAGGTTGGTCAGGTTGGTTATGCTGAGCAGGTGTGTCTGGATGAATGGGGTTTGCAGCTCAGGCGTCCACAACTGGCAACACAAGTTGCCCTTGATGATCCTCTGTGCAGATCTGAGGCCATAGGTGGCAGAAGAAACTGAAAGCACTATTTGTTTTGTGTTTTATTCCCCCTACAGAGTATCTGTGTGTGTGTGTGTGTGTGTGTGTGTGTGTGTGTGTGTGTGTGGTGTTTGTTTACTGAGATATATCCCCAATCCTTTTAAAACTTTTATTTTAAACAGAGTCTTAATAAATCACTAAGCTACCTATACTGGTCTTGAAAAAATTTTACTTTAGACAGTCTTAAGTCACTAAGCTGCCTATGATGGTCTTGGATTTGAGATCCTCCTGCCTCAGCCTCCTGGAGTGCTGGGTTTATAGGTGTACACCATACCTAGCTGAGGTATTTTTGTTTTGCTTTGCTTTTAATCAGACTCATTTGCAGTCTTTCTGCCTCGCCTCATAGCAATCACAGGCCACTACCATACCTAAGCTTTAAGCTTTTTTAAATTTTGTTTTCAATTTTGAAAAATCAAAAGGATTGGGATACAGCTCAGTGATAGAGCACTTGCTTCAAATGTATAAGGCTGTAGGTTCAAAGCTCCAGCAAAAGAAAAAAAAAAAAAAAAAAAAATCAGGTGCTTTCACATTGAAGTTAGCTTTCCTAGAAAGGTAGAAGCCCTAATTTATGGCTCACAGGTGGGAGCTCTGTCCAGGGTGCTGGGGGGGGGATGGCGCCCCCTTGCTGTAGTTCTGGTTGAATGACCCAGTGAGGTTTGGACATCAGCCCTAGCGTGGGGCTGACCCCTGCCATCAGCTGCAGCTCTCCAAGCTGGAGGCGCTCAGAGGCTAGTCCACTGAGCTAAATCCCTGGCCTTTCAAACTCTGTTAGAATGAATCCTGACATGTTAAAAAATGCTTTTTGGGGATATGGCTCAGTGGAATAAGCACTTGCCTGGCAAGTGCAAGAGCCTGGGTTCAATCCCCAGTTCTGCCGAAAAAGGGGGGGGGAGAAGGGGGAGAAGAGATGCTTTTTAATTCTAAAGGACCAAGGTCACCTCCACCACTGCTGTATGCCATAAAGATAAAGTAAATTTAGAAAGAACAGAAAATGTATTTGATGGTATTGAGTAGTACTGTTTGTCCATGTCCCATAGCTGCACTGATTTTCTGGAATAGGTGGCATTTGTCTGGAAATGTTTGAAAGCAGGATTGTCTCCCATGTCTTAGAAGGTATGCATGTAGGACAGGGCAGCCTGTTCCCCTGGGTGGTGTTGGCATCTGTCCCTGTGTAAATGCTGTGTCTTGTGGATAGAAAAGTAGTCAGAAGGTTCTGAGTGCCTGCAGGAAATGGCATGTCATTTTGCATGAGTTAAACATATCATGACAAGTGACTGCAGCTTTCCTGATCCACTGGCCAAGCAGGAATGCTTGGGGGACTCCTGCCCTCATCAAGGTGAGACGGCTCTACCTGGAACCAGCCCTTCCCTTGCTGAACACTTGCCCTCATACAGTATGCCCATCTGCCCCGTGGCCTGTTGGTATGCTCAGGGTCTGAGCCCTGCCTTATCTCTGACCAGACTGTAGTAAATCCCTCTGGTATCAGTGCAGGTCTAGCCCTACTCCTATGATTGGCAATTGCTATGGGTAGGGTTTTTCATTCCAAGCCAGAAGGTGACTTGCCTTCATTTATTTCCTTAAAGAGTATTTGTTAAAATAAATGTTTGCTGTCTAATTGAATTGTAAATATTTTATGCACATCTAGAGGAATGTCTTAAGGTTTTAGAGACCTTTGGGGCCTGTCACTTATATATCAACTAACACAACTATGTGATGTTATATTGGTTAAGGAATAATGACAAGATCTTTCTTAAGATACAAACCTAACTGATATCATGTATCTGATTGAAGCCAAAGAAAATTAATCCAGAAAAGTGAAACTAAATCCGCTTAAAATTTCCTCCTGCCATGTGGTAGCTTTCAGTCTATAGGGTAGAAAGAGAACCTTGGCCTCAATGGAAGGTAAACCATTTGTCCAAAGCCAAATGTTATTAATATGAAGAAATAAGTCCTCTTGTAGCAGAAGATGGCCACTGAAAGCCTCTATATCCTTAGTATCTCCTACTTTTCAGACTACAGTGATATTTTACAGCTAGTCAGGTATATTAAGAACAGTTATTCTAGGCCTATCAGGGAGGGGGTTGGTTTCAGGACCCCTCTGGATGCCAGGATCTGAAGATGCTTAAGTCTCTTATATAAAACAATGTAGTATTTGCATAGTACATATATATTTTCCTGTATATTTTAAATAATCTCTAGATGACTTATATACCTACCACAGTGTAAATACTATGTGATATTATATTGGTTAGGGCATGATGACAAGTCTATATGCTTAGTGCAGATGCAATGTTTTAAAAAATCTTTCAGTCTGGTTGGTTGAATCTATAGTTGTAGAACCTGCCAGTGTGAATGGTTTACCAAAGTTAGCCTTTCGGGTCTTGAGTAACAATGTAAAGAGTTATGTCACTTATAAATATGATCAAGTGTTGTCTTTGTGAGACACAAGCAACCAACCATCAGCAACTCTAGACAAGGTGCTAGTTTTCTTTCTGTGAGAGGTTTATGATAGAATTCCTTGATTGTGGCAGTTAGGGAGGAGTTTCAACTTGACTGACTTTGGGATCAGCCCTGGAATTGGAGCACACTTGGTAGGTTTTCTGGTGGCTCATGAAGGCCCTGGCCCCTTCCACTCTAACATATTTTCCCTGCTGTTTCCTGGTCACCATGAACTGAGCAGCTTTGCTCCATCACATCCTTTCACTATGAGGTTTCTGACTTGGAGCCTGCCAACTCTAGACTGAACCTGAACCATGACCTAAATTACATTAAACCTTTCCTCCTCTAAATGGTGGGTGTCTGGTATTGTGTCCAACCATGAGAAACAGACTGATACAGAAAAATGCTACCAGAGAGGTGTAGCCATTGCTTTGACTATACCTGACAATATTTAGAAACTTCTGGAACTGTTTGTGGGAGGAGTTTGGAAAAGTTTTGAAATAATGAGCTACAGAAGCCCTAAATTAGGTATAATTGAACACTAATCTGTGATTCTGATCAAAGACAGAATGCTGGTATAAATGCTAGACAGTAAAGGCTAGGCTCAAGGTGTTTCAATTGGCAACAAGGACTTCATTGGCATTTGAACTAGAAAGAAGCCATGTATGTTACACTCTGGCAGAAAATTTATCTACATGTTGTCTATGTCTTGAGACTAAATGGCAGACTGAAATTAAGAGTTGTGGACTAATTAACATTTATGGGTACTGCTGCCTACTTTTGGCCAGATTTATTAGTAAGAATCAGTGTCAAAAGACAGAGGAAAGAAAAGAAAAGAAAGAAAGGCAGAGCAGAAAATTTGAAAAACTAAAATTTTGGACCAGAAGCAATGATATGTAGAAGTTGAGGCCTAGCCAGGGGTGGTACCCATATGTCATCTTGGGTCAGGAGGATCCCTGCAAATTTGAGGCAGTCTGGGTTACACAGTGGGTTCATTGTAGGCTTGAATTACATAGTGAGACCCTGTCTCAAGAAACCAAAAAAGTTGGAGCCAAAGAAAGTATGGTTGCTGAAGAGATTAGTGCCAGTGAATGAAACCAGGTATTGTGTACAATGACAAGAAGAAAGATGCCTTGAGAGCACCTCAGAAATCAGAAAGACCTTTCCCTTAGTTCAGGTGTTAATCTTTCTTTTGAGAAGAGTATCCCTATTTGAGAAGGACCTTCTAGAGAATTTGTTCCTTGGCCTTCATTTCACCATGCTCAGCCTCAGGTCTACAGGCATTGGTTGCTGTTTTGATTGACAGCAGACCTTGACTTCATCCAGATAGTGCTGCTTTTGCGAGCATGCAGAAACAGAGTTGTGTGCCAGGGGGCTTCCAACCAGCTTTGAAAAGGATGCCTGGAAAGCCAGGCAGTACTGCTGAAAGGACAGTGTGTGAAGCTTGGAAATGAAGTCAGAGGTGCCATGGAGAGCCCAAAAGTTAGAGATACTAGGAATGTGGAATGTTTGCTGAGGAAAGCTGCAGGCCATGAATAGAGCCAGCACAAGAGAGAAGCCATAGAGATGGGGCTGCTCAAGCCTTTTTGTTTGTTTGTGGCTGGCTCAGCCAATGCTGGGGGTGGGGCTGATTTGGTCTGTGGTGCTGGGGATCCAACTGCAGTCCCTGTGCTTGCCTAAGCTTGCCTAAGCGGGTGCTTTAGACCACTGAGCTTTCTTGCTCACCCCATGTCCAAGCCTTTTGTAACCTCATTTACTGCCATGTGCCCTACTAGATATGCAGCTGTAGCACTTAATGTTTGTACTCCTGAGTTTGGGTCTCACTTTGGTCCATTTCTTTTTTGTTCTCTAGTCCTCCTCCCTTTAGCCTGTGCCATTGTACCTTGGGATTGTGTAAACTGTTTCTGAGTTTTAAATTGGTTCACAACCACAAGTCTTGAATCTCAGAAGAGATTTGGACTTGAACTTTTAAAAAATACTGAAATGGGAGATGTTTGAGGATGGCACTGATGCATTTCTACTTGTACATATGACAGATATATCATGTGAGGCAGAATTACAAACTTGCTATGGTCTTGATTTGAGATTAAGTATGGTTTAAGGAGACACATTTGGGTGGCAAGTTGAAAATGTGGGATGTCATGGTTAGCGTGAGTTTCTTTGTTTGGTTTTGGGTTTGTCCGCTGGGATAGGTGGAGCACACTTCTGGATATGTGAAGTGACTGTGGAGGCATGGTTAAGGGGTTTGTATCTGGTTGCTCATCCCTTCTGCTGTGCCACTGTTCCCTTTTTCTGTTGCCTGGCAGCCATAAACAAAACATCTCCACTCCTCCACATGTCTCTACCATCAGACATCTGCCTTCGAGCCTGCCTACCATGAATGGAATCTCCTGAGACCATGAGCTAAATTAAACCATCCCTCCTGGAAGTTGTAGGGGTCAGGTGTTGTGTGCCAGTGAGGGGGGGGGGGGGCTGCCTGATGTAGCATTTTACCTTATGCTAGCTGCCATCCAAGTGCCAGGCAGTTTGTGAAGGTCTTGACTAATTGTCATCTCCCATGACCATGGGTGCTTCCAATTTCTTATAAATATGTGAGGGAAGCATCTATTATAAAAATGTGTTTGCTGACAGTTTTGTAGTGTTTTTCTCTGTGGGATTTGTGTGTGTGTTTTTCTCATAATTTGGTGCCATAATTCCTTGTGTCCTATTGTGGGATACAGCCACATACCCTTCAGGGGTTCTCCTTAGTTTTGGCTGTCTTTGTCTTTATGAGTCTTGACTTCATGGTGAGAAGAAAGGCAAACAGTGAAGGACTCTGCCCGTGGTAAAAACAGTTACAGTATCCTATGCTGCTTGGTCACTAAGTCTCCTTGGGCATGTTTTTCATGGTGACAAATCTGTCACTTGCATTACTTGAAAAAAAAAGCAGCTGGTTTTTCTTGCCAGTTACAGGGAGAGCTAGTCCAAGGACCTCAGCATCTGCAACATGACATTGTTATTTCCTGGCTGTTGAATGACAGTAAAATGTGAAGAAATTTCATTTCAGTCCCTCAGAGATTTTCTTTTTTTTTTTTTTTTTTTTTTTTTTTTGGTGGAACCCGGGATTGAACTCAGGCCCTTGCGCTTGTTGTGCCAGGAAGCACTTATTCCTCTGAGCCATCTCCCTGGCCCCCCTCAGAGACTTTCTGGCCAATTGTTTTTATTGCTGTTTGTTTGTTTTCTGGCCAGTTTTAAAGGCTGAACTGCTACAAAGGGGAAAGCAACCTTCTGAAAACTGTAGGTTGCAGAAAATAAAACTAATCCTTTATAATCTCCTAGATCCTATATGTAGCAGATGCTGAGTGAAATTTTAATAAAAGTTGGGTATTGGGGCCAGGGAGATGGCTCAGTGGAATAAGCACTTCCTTGGTAAGTGTAAATAAATAAATAAATAAATGTTGGGTATTAGTGAAACCAAAGTGGTTTTTTGTTGTTGTTGTTGATTTTTTTGGTGCCAGGGACTGAACTCAGAACTCAGGACCTTGCACTTTCCAGGTAGGAACTTATGCCACTGAGCTATCTCCCTGGCTCCAAAGCCAAAGTTATTTTGTGTCTTTTTATGATGGAAGTTTATGAGTATGTGTTTCCTGTTAATTAATATGTGTGTTGTGGATTACTCTGCCATCAGGTGCATTTCTTCTTAATGATGTGTTAATGTCTCCTTCATTCTATCTTAGAAATTGTGCCACCAGTGAGTTAGGTGTCCTGTGCCTGCCAGAGCCCTGGTCCCTTCTATGTTGGAAACATGGGGCATTGTCCAGGGCAAGCTCCTGAGGGTCACTGCAGAAACAGCACAGACTCTGCCTGCACAGGACTTGATAACAGTATTATTTCTAGATGACTTTATATATCAAACTCAGTGGAAGCAGTATATAAATAGTGTTATACTATGTAGTTTAGAAAATAATGACCCAAATTTCTCTATGATGTCTTAGCTCAGATGCAGTGTAGTTTTCAGCTACTTTAGGTCCAGAGTTAGTTGAGTCCATGGATACAGAACCCATAAGAATGGCAGGCCAGCTGCACATACTGAGGACCAGGACAGCTGTGGAGTTTTACCAGAATATCACATATTCAAAGCTAAAAGGAATTCTTGATCACTGTCAGAGTCTGGCTGCACACATGGATGTCCTTGGTTTGCCAAGTGGATTAGGTCCCAGGACATAGTAGCAGATGATCTGGACTTAGGCTCCTTCCTTATGCTTATTAACCAAGCAACAAATAGCTCTCACACCTCTTTCCAAAACTAATGCATTTGTCATGGAACAGACAAGATCTTAGAATATAGATCATCCCCACAGAGGGAATATTATATGTTATTTGTGAATCCCAGAGGAAGGAATTTCCATTTGGTTTGAGTGTGTAATCTTCAACCACTCATAAGCAGTCTTTTTAAAAGTACTATTCCTTTCTGTGGTGCTGTAATGTTTATTTTCAATGCTCAAACTGGACTCTTAAGTCAAAGGCAGGCAGCAGTTCTGGCTTAGAATTGGCAAAGCCTGTGTTGTAGCCAGGCTGATGTTTGGCCATTCTGTGTAGCAAGCATGGTCAGGCATGTGTGTGGCCTCCAGAGCTCCGTACACCACCAGAAAAGGGCAGAAAAGCCTTCCTAGAGAGTGATTTGCTGGTGTGTATTATCAAACATATCCTTTTCATTCTGAATGAAAGGAGCATAGCAGTTCCTTTGCAAACTAGTACTTTATTCATACTTGACTATTCAGCTGGTCTGCATCAAGATGGCAGCGAAGGGTGGTATTTGGAATTTACTTACTCTGACTGTACTACTAATTTATTTGGCTTGTGTGTTTGGGAACTGAACTGGGTTCACAATGATAATCTGGCCTGAGCCGGTAGCCAGCTACATTGTTAAATGCTGTTTGTTTTTTCTCATCTGTGGGAGAACAAGAAGGAATGCTGGTGTACTTGGGGGTACCCCTCCTTCCCACCCATGGGTGATCCTAGAGCAGCACTTGCCCCTTACCTCACTCCTGACCTTGTGTTTCTCTATTCTTGCTTTTTTTTGTTACTGTTTTTTGGCAGAATCAGGAATTGAACTCAGGCCCTTGCACTTGCTGGGGAAATGCTTATTCCACTGAGCCATCTCCCCAGCTCCTCTATTCTTGCTTTATAGAATAATTTCCTTGTGTCTGTTTCTCCTATATTATTTGGCATTTACCCCATTTCCAAATTTCACTTTTAAAAGGCTATACAAATTTGATAGAAGGACATTTCAAAGGCCAGGAGTTACAACACTACAGATCTGTGGGGACTACCTTCCAAGTGACCTGGTTGTTTGAGATCTTGTGTACAGAAAATTGGACAGTTAACATGGACATGGACTTTGGAATTAGCAAAAATCAATGTTTTTCTTACTTAAATTTTTTTTTCATTAAAACATATTTTCCAAACATAATGATCACACTCATCATTGGGAATTTGTACCTGTACATAATACATCTTAATTCTTTTTTTCCTATTCCCCTCTCCCCACCTCTCCTCCTTTCAACCCTTTTTCCCCACTCCATTTACAAAAGCTTTGTTTCCATTTTTTCTGCATGGTGGCGCAGGCCTGTAATCACAGCATTCGGGAGGCTGAGGCAGGAGGATTGTTGTGAGTTTGGGACCAGCTTGAGCTACAAAGTGAGCTTAAGGCCAGCCTGAACTGCATAGTCAGACCCTGTCTCAAAAAGACCAAAAAAAAAAAAAAAAAAAAGGACCCAGGTCTATTTATTTCCCCTTTCATTTTCTCTTTTTTAAAATCCCTTTTTTCTTCCTTCCCTTAATTTTTATTTTTATTAAGTATAGTAATTAGTATTTAGGCACCTTTATCACAGTTCAAGAAATGGGAATATTTTTAGATATCTAAAGAGGCCAACTGTTCAGGTTTATTGGGATAAGCACACAATATGATTCCATAGCCCTAGGGCTGTTGGTCACCTTGGAAAATAGCATGCACTACTGTCCTGCCACTGGCTGAGCTGACTGGGCTGAGCAGATGTTTTAGGAACACACCCTCTTGCTAAGAGGTTGAATGCCTGAGCAGAACGATCTTAACTGCTATCCTGGCTGTGTTCCCAGAACAAGCACAGTCCTCACACTGGTCACTGACTAATGGTTTTGAATGAATGAAATATTACAGCTGAGAGCATGAAGCCACTCCCTTGGAAAAGGTCTGTCTACCTTAAACGAGTTGCTTTGTAATGGAGACAAGTATTTCAAGCCTCTTTTCTTTTTCTTTCTTTTTCTTACTACCTCTCATCTTTGTTGTTTTTGTAACCTTGGGTAAATTCCTAACGCATTTTTAGTCTCAGTTTTCCTGTCTTCTTTGAAACATGCTGGTAATGTTTATTTCTTAGAATATAGGTGGGATTGCCTGGCATGGTGATACATACCTGTAATCCCAGAATTCAGAAGCAGAGAGGGGAGGATTGCTATGAAGTTGAGGTCAGTTGGGGCTACAAAGTGAATTTAAGGCCAGGCTGAACTACAGAATGAAACCCTCTATGAAAAAGACAAGAAATATACAAAAAGAATATGGCAGGATCAACAGGAACTTAACAGGTAGAGAGCCTTTAATGGCTCCTATTCCTCCATGGCACTGTTTGTTCTATCACCTTCTCACTTGGCACATTTCCCTTAAAATTATGCCAAAAGTTTTATGTTCTGTGGACTATCCCACAAAGCCATAACAAGCATTATTCAGGAAAAGTAACTGTAAGGTGGGGACCACTAATGGGTGAAAAATTTGATCAGAATATATCCTAGTTTCAGAGTTCAGTGATAAATGTAGCCTTTTGTCATTTTTGGAGCTCTGTTAACTCTCCAGTGGCCAGTTGGTATTTCCTCCTGGTCTCCTGCATTCAGGAGAGCATTTCCTGGAGCAAGGCACAGCCTCCTGGCAGTAATATGGAGTGAAACTCCCCTTGGAGTCGCTAGTCCTGTGTAGTCTTTGCCACTTTTCCTTCAAGGATGTGCCTGAATTACAACATGTGCTTTCTCAGCTGTGTTTTGCTGGCAGTCTGCCACCTTTGGGTACAGTGACTCATTGAAACTTGACTCTCCTGTCATGAGAAGCTTATCTTCAAGTGTATGACTTACACCAAAGTATCAGAATATAGATTTCATATGTGTCTAAGGCCCTGAGACAAGGAGAGGATCTGTAGCCTGACTTGATCCAGAAGATGACAAGCAGACACCTTTAGGAACCAGTATCAGCTGTTAGTAGAGGCTGAGTGAAGAGAAGCAGGTATTTCAAAATGGCAGACAGGGAGGAGGTAAGAGCAGGCTGAATGGGTTGCAGTTAGGGCCTGAGCTGAGCAGTGGGTAGGTAGGAACTCTTGCACAGCTGTGACAGGGCAGTTCCTACTTGGCCAGTACAGTGGCCATAGCTCAGTGTCTTGCCCATGAGCTTCCAGAACAGGGAGTGATCCCATGAAGAAAGCAGACCATGGATGAGTTCCCCACACCCTTGTTCACTCTTGGGTACATTGGTGATGACTGAGGGGGATGCGTAATATTTCAAATGTTTGCAAGAGCAGAGAATAACATACCATCTTCCACAACTGTTACAGATGCTCTTTTTTTTTTTTTTTTTTTCTTAATGTATTTGCTACAGGGTCTACCGGGTCTCAGTACATTGATTAGACTCATAGTGATTCTCCTGTTTTTAGCCTCCCAAGCACTGGGATTACAGGTGCATGCCACCATGATAAGTCTTAATCCCTGTCTCAGTGCACCCCACGGGTGGAGCCGCCATGGCATGCCAGGGATTGAAACCCCAGTCTCTGTGTCAGCTTAAGCAGGCGCTTTAGTCCATTGAGCTATTTGGCTGGCCCCTTCAGAAGCTTTTAAAAAAGATATGTTCTGTGGCATGTGTCAGGGAGCCCTGCAGCTTTATAGCCCCACTGTCCATCCAGGAGCAGTGCTTTTCCTGCAGGGGCATACTAGCCAATTTGACAAGGCTTTTTTTTTTTTTTTTTTTTTTTT
>PVKA01012465.1:0-57709 GCA_004027165.1 Ctenomys sociabilis
AAAAAAAAAGAATCCTCTGAAATGACAGCCAGTGCTACCTGGCACTCATATACATATACAATCTTATGTCTCTGAGCATGAGCTATGCTTAAATATTAATTTTGAATAAATATAGTACAACACAAGTGATGAGGTATTATTCTGAGATTAGGTTACAAAAATATTTAAATAACACTAGGTTTTCTTCTTGGACATGCTGATTTTCTTCTAGTCTCTCTCTCTCTCTGCCTCTCTCTTGTCAGTCTTTCCATCTCTCATCTGTCTCTCTGTCTGTCTACCTCTCCCTGTGTATGTGTCTCTCTCCTCTCTCTCTTTCCTTTCTCCTCTCTCCTCTCTCTCTCACTCTACTCTCTTGGATTCACCAGATATGACATATAAGAGTACACAGGAAACCATGTAGTGAGGAAACAAGGCCCGCCAACAAATACGCAAATGAGTTTGCAAGTGAACATTTGAGGTTGCCAGTAGTCACATGAATGTGAATGAATCTGTTGGAATGCAGGTTTACCAGCCTATTTAAGCCTTGAAGTGACAGGAGTCATGGCCAACAGCCTCACTGACGCATTGAGAGAGACTGCATTGTGCCTAAATTCTTAATCCTCAGAAATTGTGAGAAATGAAGTGCTTGTATTAAGTTTTGGGTACTTTCTTACATAGCAACACATAACTTACAGAGGCACCATAAAAGATACATTTTCAAAGAAAACCATTAAAACATAAAGATCAGTATTCCTAAATTCAAAGCTAAATTTTCAAAAAAGCAAAGAAGAGATGCAAAATGTGGAAAAACAAACAACAGGTTAAAGGCAACACACACAATTATTATAATATAAAATAATATGATTTGAACCAAATTTATCAGGTATCCCAAAAAAGCAAATGGACTTGTGTATTAAAAGATGAATAATTCAAATGAAGTTACGCAGAAGAATTCATCTTTATGATGTATGAACAGACACAACTAAAATACAGTGATCCAAAGGCAAGAGTCTAATTCCATTTTGGAAATCTGATAGCTTAGAGCTTCCACACCATTTCATTATCCCTCTCATTCTGCCTACATCCGGGCAAGCTGGGTACAAAGGCCCAGATATTCCCTTTGGCATCATCAGTAAATTCAAATAGCAAAGGGATCAGATTGCAGAGGCCCCTAATTGTAGCCCTGCTTGCTATGATAAAGGCCAAATCAGTATCTTTTCTGTCATGGCTTTTATCTAACTATCCCTCTAAAGTCTCAAAAACTCACAGGTGGGGCTTCTTGGGGCTGGCTGGTTTTAAGGATTAAAGGGCATGGCACCAAATTAGTTCACTTATTGGTTTAGTATAAGTCTGGATGTGGGGTGGGAAGGTAGCACCCAAAAGGCTTGTAGCCTAGATGGAATAAAAACGGAAAGGGAGCTTTGCTTCACTGCTTCCCTGCTTCATTGCTGCCTCCTGCCTGCCATGCCACTGACTGTCTTTCCTCCGTGATCCCCCTCTGCCATGCCAACCTGCCTTGAAGCCAGTGCACTATGGACTGAAACCACTACAAACTGTGAGCTGAAATAAACCCTTTCTCCTTTAACTTGTGTCTTTTGGGTATTTTTGTCCCAGTAGCAAGAAAAGTAACTAAGACACTTTTCATACTTTCCTATGCTACTTTTTTTTTCAGAACCGGGGATAGAACACAGGCCCTTGTGCTTGCCAGAGAAGCACTTATTCCTCTGAGCCATCTCCCCAGCCCTTCTTATGCTACTTTTGAATCTACTTAGGGGGCCTGTCCTGCTTTTCCAGAAAGTTCCAGTACATAAGCAACAGCCTTCTCATGTCTTAAGTGCATGGGTGACATCACTGATCTTGACATCTGTCTTAGTTACTCTTCTCTCATTGCTTGGACAAGTACTCGAAGCCCAAATTGAAGGAAGGAAAGGTTTATTTGGCTCAGAGTTACTGGAATTTCAGGCCATATTCATCTGGGTCCAGGGCAGAGCAGCACAAGGCAAAAAGCAACCTTTCATGGCTGTGGGCTAGTTAAGAGCAAGAAAGCAAAAGGGAGGAGTAGCAGCAGTTCTAACAGCTGGCTTCTCTCCCCTCCTTATATTGTAATGCAAATTATACAATAATCAATCACAAACTTCAGAAGCTGCCCCAAGATGGCATGTGGCTTTGGGGGGACACCAAACACAAACCAGTAAATAACAACATCCATGCCAAATATTGGTCAGGGAGTTCATTCTATCTTTGAATGTTGACAACAGAAAAAAAAAAAATTAAAAAGCAAACCCTGTGATACTGACTTAAAAATGGATGTTTTGATCATTTCTGTTCTTCCACTATCCTTAGTATATTATACTAAGTGAATCAACCCCCTTCAAAATCTGATACATAGTATGTGCATATACAAAATCTATCAAATCAAACCCATGAATCTGTGCAACCAATAAAAAGAGTAAAAGGAAAAAAAAATGGAAATTTTGTTTTATTTATATATTTTTTCAGTAGTACTAGGGATGGAACCCAGGAACTTGACCACTGAACAACATCCCTAGCAATTTTTATTTCTTATTTTGAGACAGGGTTTTAAATGTCCTTACATGACTTGAATTTGTAATCCTACATAGGATTATAATACCTTAAATATGTTTAGGGATATAGTCAAATACTGTATCCAAATAGAAAATAAACCTCTTTAAGAACAAATGAAATAGTCATAAAAATTTAGTCATATATTATGGAAAAAAGAAAATATTGGTAGGTTCCATAGCAGAAATATTATAAAGAATATTCCAATAATAGTACAATAAAAGTAGAAAATAAAAAACATAAAACCAGAAAGACCTATTCATTTGAAAAATTAAAACCTATTAATGAACATCATAAATTAAAATATGAAGAAGCTAAACTATAATTTCTTTTTTTATGATTACTGCCACAGAGAGCTAAAATCATGGTGGTGTAAACTGTCTAGTAGAATTCCATAAGCATAAACACTCAATTTAGCATTCCCACTGTAGGAATCTGTTCAGATGATCTGCTGGCTAACATGCAAATGACACACAATCTTGATTACCTATAGGGGGAGTAAAAGAACAGGGTAAAGGATATAGAAGAGACAGAAACAATTGAATGTAGCTCACTAGTGTTGCTTTTGAATCACGTGAATGTTTTACAAATCAAAATCCTATAGAACCAACAGAGGAATGATCAATTCTTAAAAACTGAAACAAATGTATGTTCCTGTACATCAAGTTAACGTTATAACCACAAAGATTAGAAGCAGTTACTCCAGCTGATTTAAGCAGAGAATTTGGACTGTGTATCCCAAATGGTCAACAGAGGATAGCAGAGAAATATTACCATGTATTGAATAGTTTTAGTACTGATCATACTATCTGCAATCATATTTTAAACAAATAGTTTTATCTGTATGGCCAGGAACCAAGCATTTCAGCATTTAAAAAAATTTAAAACCAAGGAATTTTGTATATTAAAATGCCTTAGAAGTCTGGAGGGGTGCTGAGGACCAATCAGAGGGCTCAGACATGCTAAACAGATGCTGTGCCACTGAGCTACACTACCCTAGCCCTAGTAGTCCTCATCTTAAATTTAAATTGACTATATGAGTACAAGAACATAGCATTTTTTTTTTTCTTTTTAAATAACATTCCCACACACACACACAAAAAAGCCCAGAAGCATCAACCGCTGAGTAGAAACGATAACCCAGGGACCTAGACTGTGGTCTTTAAATAACCACTTTCTGCTCCAAGGAACAACAGCTCCTGGAGAAATGGATGACATGAGGTCAAGGGCACAAAGTGTACAACATGAACTTGGAACGTCCTATTATACTATAAAACGAAGAAGTTATTAAAGGTTATCAGTTTGTGTAAAGGACCCAGAGCAACTTTAAAGAATTCCCACTTACCAAAGACAGCAATTTGAGCTTTACAAAAGTGTCCACAATGAACTCATTTGTAAAAATACAAGTTTAAATAGCACTATAAAGCTAAAGAGTATCATTGATCATCTCTCAGGATTTCTACCTAATTATTTTCAAACTAATTATTGTGGAAACAATAAAAAGAACAATAAGCTGTTTACTCTGCACTTTTTGTGAAAATTGCATTGTAGGTTAATCCAGTAGCTGGTAAAAGAAAATTACTCATCAAAAAACTCACTAATGAATACAGAAAAAATGGCAGAAATATATCCCCAATTCTGCAGCCCCAATGAAATTAAGGATCATCAATACTAAAACAATTAGGTCAGACACTGCCGAAGAGCTTCATAATGGCTCAATTAGGCTGGCAACACCTGAGCCCTCTAAATCAATCTCAGCATCAAAAGAGTCAAAACCTTTTCTCAAAATTAAAAGAAAGGAGAACTGGAGATTTAGCTCAGTACGAAAGCCGAAAGCCGAAAGCCCCGAGTCCCACCCCCAGTACCACGAAACAGAAACTAATCCTCCCTTCAAAGAAAACTCAAAACAGGTATAATGTGCTTCCTGGTGTGATACAGTAAACAACACTGCCAAAGAAGTACTATTAACCAACAGCTAGACCTAAATCTAGCTAAGTTCCCACTGTAGGAGACAGCAGGAACAGAGAAACACATATGCTCTAAGAATCTGTGTGAATACAATGAAGCCAAACCCAGAATAAGTGAATGTTATAGGAAAACAATCTTGTTCATTTAATTAATAAATAGTCAGATGAAGAACAATTATGAATTGAAAGAGTCATTTGCCAAATAAGAAGATGGACCTTGTTTGGACTGTGATTTTAAAAAATGAATAATAACTAGTAAAAAAATAATAACAATATTCACGAGACTTTATAATTTAAGTACTATTCCCATATAACTATATTCATTCCCAAAGGTTAGTGGTGCCATTATTTGATAAATATATTAATAAACTTAAAATATTTTTTAAACAATTGTTCATTTTATTGAGTAGGACAATGAGTCAGTGAGTATGTTTTGTTTAAAAGAAGTTATTCTAATAAGGGGCCAGGGAGATGGCTCATGGCTCAGTGGAATAAGCGCTTCCCTGGCAAACGCAAGGACCTGAGCTCGATCTCCGGTTCTGCCAAAAAATAAAGAAAGAAATAAAATAAAAGAAGTTCTTCATCTATTAGAGATACGTATCAGTATTTAAAATAGTTCCAGAGAGCTTTAGCTCAAGGGCCAGTTCTGCAAAACCCCCACCCGATCCCCGGTTTCAGTGAAAGCCATGTGAGGACCGCGGACAATCAGTGGCAATGAGGCAGCCTGCCCTGCCCCATGCACCGCAGGAGGCTACTGGGGAATGAAACGATCACCATCTCCTCCTCCCACAGTGTCCTCCCCCCACAGTGAAGCAGCATGGTGAGCAGTCCACGAGGCAAAAATACCTTTCAATTGGCAAAAGCCTAGTAGGTAGCTGAAGTTCTCACACTCACCCAGCAGTAACAAGAAACCCCTCTGCCCTGTATAGCAACAGAGATGAATGGAAGAAACAGGATTTTCATCTCCATGGAAACGATGAGGCAGTGCTGCCCTTCCCCATGTTAGCAATGTCAAAGAAGGTCTGCCATAACACATGACTCGGGAAAGATGGTCTCATAACCTAATACCAAATGGCCGAGCTTCAGAGGAAAATCGCTTACCCTTTCAATAACCAGGAAAATGTCAACTTTAGTGAGAAAAGACAACAGATGTTAAAACAGAGGATGTAAATATTAGAATCATCTGACAAGGATTTTAAAGACATTACCTAAAAAAATTCTACAAAATACAATTGCAAAGGCATTTGAAGCAAACGGTAAAATGGAAATAGAAATTTCTCAGCAAAAAAATAAACTATAAAGAGAGCAAAAAGAAACATAATCTGTGGGACTCTGGCAAGAGGTCTAGCATGCGTGACCCCAGATTTCCAGATAAAGAGGAGGAAGAGCATGAGGCTAAGGATTATTTGAAGAAATAATGGTCAAAATATTCCAAGTATGACAGGGGAATAGAACCTATAGATTCAAGAAGCTGAATGAACTCCAAATAGGATAAACCTGAAGAAAACCAGATCAAAACCTGAATACAGACATCGAGGAGAGGACATTGCTCTGCCTAACACACAATTCACTGAAATAAATAGGTGAAAGGTATAAAAAGACATTAGACCAAAGAGAATATGTAGATAATAAAATGCTCATGAAAAGATGTTCAACATCACCAGCCATAAAGGAGACACAAATTAATACCTTGGTATGATAATGGTACCTCAGTAGAGCTGAAATAAAAAAATAAGGACAAAAATAAGTGCTAATAAGGATGCAGACAAGCTGGTTCCCTCATTGCTGATGGAAATGTAAAGTGGAATGAACAATCACTCTGGAAAATAGCTGGACAGTTTCTTAAAAAAACTGAACCTAACATATCACCCAATAGTCACAATTTTGGGCATTTATCCTGAGGAACACTTACGGTTCACAGAAAAACCTGTGTATGATAATTCATAGCAGTTTCATTTATAATCACCCAAAATTTAAAAAAATAACAAGATCTCTCAGTAGGTGAAAGATAAAATAAATGCTGGTCCATCTCTACCATGAAATATAATCCTGCAATTAAAAGGGAGAAACAAAGGCATAATATAACAACTTGGATGGATCTTGGAGAGCGGTGATTCCACTTATATAACATTTTCAAAATGACGAGATTATAGAGATGGACAACAAATTAGTGACTGCCAGGTTTTAGGGATGCTGATACTCAGGAGGCGAAGGCTTGGGTGTAAAGGAGTACCACCAACGAGATGTCTATGGTGATGAAATAGACAGATGAGGAAAGACTGACGGAATGGGCAACACCTTGAAGACGACAAAGTTTAAGTTAAACAAAAGGAAATTTGCTAATACTAAGCTTTTCACTTCTTACAGGCTATCACCTATTGGTAACCACCTAACCTGTTCCAGGAATTTTGTCTGCCATGCTAACGTGGTGACCGTACAGTTGTTATATACACACACGATAGAGTCTTGCCCAAATATTGTATCAGCGCTGGTTTTCTGAGTTTCATCCTGTGCTCTAGTTACATGAGCTACAATCATTGGAAGAAATGGGGTCCAGTGGTCTGAGGAGCCTCTATGTACTTCCTCTGCAACTTTTTGTGCATTGCTGCTTCAAAATAATTGTTTCTAAATTTTTAAGAAAGAAGACTGGCAAAACCCGTCACTGATGAGGACTGTTATCGAGATGGGCACTCTCATTCATTAATAGGTAGAATCTAAATCCATAACTTTCGTGTGGTCGTTTTAAAAGCTGCATACCCTTAGATGCGCAAATGTCATTTGCTAGAATTTATCTCAAGTATGAAAAGATGAATTCACAAGCTATGCTACAATTTAAATTGACTGTTCTAGGTCAACAGAATATCTTCCTGTTATCAAACTCCACAGCACACATAGCTTATTAAAATTTGATGACTCAGGTCTTTTCATCAAAACCCATTGTATCTCTATAACTGATTTATTAAGATCTTTAAAATGTCTGAGCATTTTCTTTCCACTACCAATGCCTTAGAATCACTGACTATAGTGCTTTGATCACGCTGTTCTAGCTCTCTTTCTGCCAAGACATGGCATTTTCCCCTAAAATTTTGCTCACATTATTCCTTCTGATGCCACTGTCCTTCCTCCACCTCTGCCTGGATTCTTCTTTGATTCCAGTGTCATTTCCTTATCTAAGTAATTTCTGATCCTATCACCTGCAAATAATTTTTTAGCCTCTTTGATGTAATGTCTTAGTGTTCTCTCTCTCTCTCTCTCTCTGAAACTTTTCTACTTGGCAGTTACATGTAAGCTTACTGTAATCTCAATAGACTATAAACACCTTGACGCACACTGGTAATGCATAGTGCCTTACATATAATGGGTACTTGTGCATTCTAATAAACCATCTACCAATAAACTCAGTAAAGTAGATAGAGTCAATATTCAGGAGCAGGAAAGAGTCATTTATGAGTGAAAATCACCTCCTGTGAACATTTAAACCAAGAACTGAAACAACCAAGGGGACTGCATGCCTAAGTGTCAATGGAAGGCCTTTAGTTGGTTGTGTAACCCATGGCTCAGTTTAATACCCTGCTTATAAAGACTGTTTAGGACAAATTAAGGCAAAATGGGCCACAAACCAAAGAGGGTGAACAGTAAAGTTCCTATTTTCTTTAATGGGCCATTTTTACTATATCAGCAAGACATAGCTTCAAATCCACTTAGGATCAATTTTTGGTTTTCAGAGTTAGCATCACAAACTCCTAGAACTATATTTTCACTAAGTGGCCATTAGGTTTCTCCTCTTTGCTTTCCCCTCGTGCACACACACAAATGCACAGTATTCCTTGCTCTTGCTTTGTTTCTCAGCATCTTGCTTTGCGCCATCATTTCTCAAGCTTGTAGTCCAAGAATCAACCTCTCCTGCTCCTTCACCCCACCCCACCAGTCTGGTGCACCATTCCCTCTTGAACATCTCTCTTATCCACATCCCCAGATTGGTACAACAGTCTCCCCCGGGGACTGCCTGCTTCCAATCATCCACAATTTTAGCAGAAAAATCTTTAAAGAGATATAAATTTCCTATTGTACCCCATTTCCTACAGGTTATAGTCCACACTTTTTAGTGTGCACTTTCAGGCCCTCTTTATCTGCTTCCTGTCTGTGGTGCAGCCTCATCTGTGCCACCCTTGGTGGCTCCCATCCTTCTTCTTTGCCACTTCTTCTCTGGTGGCCTCTAATCTGTTCTTATTCTCACACACACTCGTGATGGTCCTGCATTCATCTTACAGTGGGTGACTGGAGAGTCCACATGGCTGAAAATCCATTCAAAACACTTCTTCCTCCAATATTCCTCAACTTGAATTCCTGTCAATGCCCGCTAGGCCTCAGTAACACCAGATGCTGTTCAAGACCTAAATGAAATCTTTAGTCTAAATATCTTGCTCTCAAAGGTTTATAAGTGACAACAAGAAATTATAATAGCCAAGATATATTAGAAGAAAAGCTATCTGAAGAACAGTGTGTGATGTGATTCCATTTCTGAAACAGTACTAAGAAACAATGCATAGAAAAGTATTTAAGAATGTACCAAGCTGACAGTGTAGCTAAAATAATAACCCAAATTATAACATGCTATTAGAATTATAAAGAACTTTCACTTCCTACGTGGATTTAACGTTTCCAACTTATTTGTAGCTTTTACTAAAAGCATGTGCTACTTTTAAAATTTAAAAACACTAAAATTAAGTACTATGGCAAGGTCTAGAGGGGACACTCCTCTGTCTCTTTCCATATGATCATAAACATTTGCCTTCCAGAACCCCATCACCCTGTTACTTTGGTTTATCCCAGCTTCAGCCTCCTCACCCCCATTCATCTCGTGCCCTTCTAACCTTTCCCAACCACCTCACATCTTCCTTTTCTTGCCTCCCAGGCTAGATCTCACAGTTAACTTTATCTCCCAGTGTCTTTGCAATAATATTGTCTAGGTCCCGATTCCCAATCTTGCCATCGGAGCTAGGAAAACTCCAGTTCTTCTCTCTCACACCTAGGCTTGTGGCAAGGGTAGAGGGGGCCACATTGCAGCACAGACCCATCTCCAGCCTCCCCTGGGCCCCACGCTAGCCATGTTTCCCTTGTCACATCTCTTCCCAGCAGTTACTTGGGCCCTCCTTTTTATTTCTCTTCTTGCAGTTCTAGAGGATTCATTCCGCCCAAATCCCTGTGCGTGTTCCAGCTCCACTGACTCAACTCTCTACCAGATATCTCCACTTAGGTGTCTGCAGGCACCTCAAGCCCAATGCTCCCTGCAAAACTGCTTGCTCTCTTCTGTGGTCCCTGTGGCAATAGAAGCATCATTTGTGCAATTCTGTGTGATCCAATTCAGGCACCGTGTTTCTGCTCTGACTCATCATATCAACTAAATATTTGTTAAACACTTCCTACATGTGTGCCCCGAGTGAGATATTCCCAACAATTAAATTTAAAAACAATTAAATATATATTATATATTGCTATATTACATAAATCAATTGTATATAATATATATTCCTAACAGTCCTATCAGATGAAGGTACTGATACATCTCCCCCTTATAGCTGAGAGAACTGAGAACTGAGGCACAGAGAAGGTAAGTGACCCACCCTATTTTACATACTAGGAAAGGGAAAAAATTGGCAGAACCAATCCCTCTGATCTCAGAGTCCACACCCTTCATCGCATTATTCTGCCTTTACCTTTAATACTATCTCCTTGCCTGTCTTCTTTAACATCACTATCACATCCAATCCCTGGTATCACAAAAGAAAAAAAAAATCACTATTACATCTGACCTGGATGACTGGGACAACTTAACTGACCTCCCTGACACTAGAATAGCGCCTCTACTACCACTCCACACGCATACCCTCACTAATTCCTACACTGCAGCTACCTTGACCTTTCTTGCCACAGAAGAGCTTATTCCACTGAGCCATCTCCCCAGCCCTTACCTTGACCTTTCTAAAGGTCAACTGTGGTCATGCCATTTCCTTGCCTAATATCCTATTTTCTAGAATATTCTTCTTGCTCCTTAGCAAGATATTCATCCCACAACCCTGTCCTTCTTAAACTTTGTGCTCTACTTAGAGATCATACGCTTTCAGTGCCTTATCACCTCCACTTTCCTCCCACCACAGCTTACTCCCATTAGTCCTTCTGGAATAAACTGTAATCTTTCTAGACTCAGATACCGCTTCTTTTAGAAAGCCTAAATCCCCAAGGGTATCCATCATATGATGTCACATGCCCTTGTGCCCATTCCTATCATGTTTTTTTATTCATCTCCCACCCCCACTAGGAATGAACTTTTCCTTTTCCCATTATAGTATTCCCAGTACCCACTCTAGGACCTCCTACATACAAGGTGGGATCAAAAGTATAGTGAATATTTACATTATTAAAAATTCATTTGAGCAAACATCACCACCATTTACCCCCCCAGAAGATTCCCCCTCACTTCAAAAACACTTAACCATCATTCTTGCCACTTTCTGAAGCAGCTCTAAAAGTTTCCTTTCATATCTTTAGGAGGTATGATAAAGGAAATATAAATGCTGTGACAGAGTGTCATCCAACAGAAAGGGGGTCCGTAAAAATGTTGCAGTGTGTTCTCATCCACCTTATTCACTGGATCTGGCACCACTGACTTTTAGTCCTTCTTAAAGTTAAAATTACTATTGAATAGATTCCAGGCATCAAAAACAGTAGAACAATCTAGTTTTTCCTTAATAGATTCAGGATATCAAAAACTAAAGCCACTCACAAAGGAAAACTTCCTGAGCTGCTTCAGAAAGTGATAGGAATGACAGAAAGCTAGGGGGAGCGTTTTCAGGGGGATAAATGGAAACATGTGTTTTACTGGAATGAATTTTTAAGAATTTAAACATTCACTGAATTTTTTGATCATACTGCATATGCTTAACTAATTAATCAATCAATTCATTCATCCATAAAATGCCTTCCCAGGGTCCCCAAATATGCCAGGTTGCTTTACCTCTGTCTCATTATGTAGACTCATTCTTCTCTTACTATACTTAACTTTTCCCCACCAGCCTGGAAACTTGTATTCATTTTGTGAATCCCATTTCAAGAGTCCCCAGAAGCAAAGTTTTCTCTGATTAATTAAGGGGTGCCAGCAACTTAGCCCTTTGCTTATAACTATTACTGAATGTAGCAAGTGCACTGTACTGCAATTACGTGCTTATAAGCCTGATTCCACCTCCAGAATGCAAGCTTCCTGACTGTAGGACCATCTGTCATTGACTTATAGGAAGGGCTCAGCAAATAATTGCTTAATTAAATGAATATTAAATGGAACTCATTAAAGAGAATTTGCTCTAGGCCAAAAGATTTCTCAGAGGAACTACTCAACTCTTTGTTGTTTTTCTTAATTTAAAAGTCCACCTTTAACTTCTTCTGGTGGTTCTATTTAACACAGACTAGGTTAATTAAGTGTTCACTATTAATGGTCTACCATTTTCATTCAGAGGATTATGAAAAGACAGACAAACATATTCTCAACTAACTCTTAGCAAAACACAGGTAGGATGGAACTTGCCATTAAAGTTCCACCTTTAGAGACTGGCACCCTGGACATTTTTTAAATGTTTAGGAGTAGATACTCAAATGCAAAATTAATTTTCTGTAGCAAGTTTTGTTCTGTTCAACTCTAGGAACTCGTAAGGAAGCCAAGTCTAAGCCAAGTTCAAATTTAGAGTAGATTGATGCCTGGTAAAGCAGAATTGAATGATTTATGTTATTAAATGCATGTCTCCAGCTGCTACAGGGAGGCACATGTCCCAATAATTATCATGATCACCATAATCATACTTCCACCCCCATCTCTATGCTTTTCTTCATCCTAAATGTTTCAAAAACTTATTTCCTTGTGTCTTTCTTCAACTGTCTTCCATTCCAAATCCCCTCCCTTTCTGCAGGAAATAGAAACCAAAAAATGACTTATTTGCTCCCAGTTAAATCTCAGAAAAGTGAAAATGCTCTTGTGAACAAGATTTTAAGATACAAAACAAATTTCAAGGAACTTCAGTGCTAAACAATAGGTTTCATATTTACATATACATTTCACTGGTCCATGTACTTTTTAGCACATTTAAATAAATATGAACTTTAATTGATAAAAATGTTTTCCGCAGGTTAAAAAAGTTGTTTTCAATCCAGAAAATAATGGTCAGCAATAATAAACAAAAACCCTAAAAAAAGTGTTTTGTTGCCAGGAAGATGGCTCAGTGGAATAAGCACTTCCCTGGCAAGGCAAGGGCCTGAGTCCAATCCTAGTTCTGCAAAAAAAAGTGTTTTGTTTCTATTAGAACTAAGAGTTTTGGAATAATTAGACTGGGCTTATAATCTTCCTGGGGTTCAGTTACCTTGTCTAAGTAGTGGCTGGCCAACAGTAACAATAGAAAGCCTATTGTAATAATTATAAGCTGTCACATAACAAATTACTCCAGAATTAATGGCCACAAAGAATGATGTTGAAGCTGTAATATACAAAGTTGATTGTTGCTTATTTTTCCATTTTTATGAATGAAATGTTTGGAAGGAGCTTGGCTGGGGGATTCTGGTTTGGAATTCCTGTTGAGGTTGTAATCAAAATGTTGACCATAGCTGTAGTCATCTAAAGGCTTGAGGAGACCTGGCTACTGGTGGGAGGCCTCTGTTCCTCTATGTATCTCTTCTAAACATGAACACTTACAACTGTCAAAGTAGGCAACCCAAAAGAACACAGGAGAATTTACAGTGTTCTTTCTGAGCCAGAAGCCAGGTACTGTCATTTACACATTTACCAGTAGCTACTGGTCACACAGATCATCTCAGTTGAATGTAGAAGAGGTCACACAATTCAACGTGGGAAAAGCCAGAGGTAGGGTGGGTGTGGGAGTTGGGGTTGGAAGTGAGGATAGCTGGGAGCCTTCTTGTAAGCCGTCTGTCACATTCATTTCATACCCTTATTATGAAGATTAAGTGAAACAGTGTTTGTATAGAAAGATTACTTTGCATAGTTCCTGGAATATCATTATTTTTAGTGCTGTTATTAAACATAAAGTTTGGTTGAAACAAAATGCAGTAATAAAAACCAAACACAGAGAAATGCTACTCCAATAACCTTGTTTGCTGGAAGTAAATGAGAGACCTGTGTACCCAACTTCAACTTCTGCTACTACTATGGTGGGAGCAAGGGTTATGATACTGTGGGGTATTAAAGCCATTTTAGTGGGTACATATCAATTTCTTAAAAAGAAAATACTTGAGTCACTGCAACAAGTCTTTGGTTGTCAGTAGGAGGTTCTCCAGGAACTGGCTGAATGAAAAGATTAATTTTCTTTTTATAATCCTGCTGTATCTTCTCATTTTCTACCATCTCTAAAGCTGTTATGCTCCTTGGTTTTCCATTTGTTTGATCTCTTTTAAATTAGATTATTTCAGATTTCATAGGTTTCACACTGGCCTCTATTCTCCTCTCTTTGAAACACTTCTTAAAACAATGTTTCTCTGCAGGATCTGACTTCTTTTTTCTTTTCTTTTTTGCAGAAGGGAGGATTGAACTCAGGCCCTTCTACCTGCCAGGGAACTACTTATTCCACTGAGCCATCTCCCCAGCCCCAGGATCTGACTTCTTACATGTGTAGTAAATCAAAGAGAGAACAACTTTCAGAAACATTGCCCTTACTTGACCACATTGAAGAAAAGTAAAATTCAGATGGGTAAAAGTTACTTTTCCAAGATTTCAAATCACAAAAAGAGCTGCTTCTCTGTAGGAAAATAGTGAGTGATGGAAATGTGTTCAAACTGAAGAAGCTTCCAAGCCTGACACAGGGAGATGAAAAGCCAAATAATTAATGAAGAGCCATAAAGAAAGAAGGTAAACAATAGGCACAGAGAGAGCTGTTAGGTGCAAAAGGTGCGGTTATGGTTTGTGGCTGGTGTCCCTGCAAAGCCTCACGCCCTCTTAGGGCAGCTTCAGGAGTTTGTGATTGATTATTGTGGGTGTGGGTGTTGCACCTGCCCTGGGGCAGGTAATTTGCATTTCAATGTAAGGAGGAAAGAGAAGTTAGCTGCCTGAGCTGCTGCTGCTGCTCCTCCTTTTGTGCTCTTGTTCTTTGTGCCACCATGAAACCTTGTTTTCTGCTCTGTGCTGCTGTACTTTGGACCCGGCCCGAATATGGCC
Organism: Ctenomys sociabilis; assembly: GCA_004027165.1. Taxonomy (NCBI): domain Eukaryota; kingdom Metazoa; phylum Chordata; class Mammalia; order Rodentia; family Ctenomyidae; genus Ctenomys; species Ctenomys sociabilis. The sequence goes on from PVKA01012465.1 coordinate 14,737, forward strand.
TGAAATCTCCAGTAACTGTGAGCTAAATAAACCTTTCCTTCCTTCATTTTGAATGTCGGGTACTTGTCCCAGTAATGAGAGAAGAGTAACTGAGACGGGTGCTTATTGTAATTTATGAGCCCCAATTTCTATCATTTTCATGTCTAATATCAAGAATCCACAAGCATTATAGTCCCAAAATAGGTCATTTCTCTCACAAAGGCATTCAGTGATTTTTATCTTTCAATTTAAGAAATAGTAGGTACAATAGTTAATTTTACTTATCATTTTGATTGGCTCCCGGGGTGCCTGGATGGGTGGTTAGATATTTCAAGTATGTCTAAGATTATGTTTCTGGAAGAGATCAGCATTTCAATGGGAGAGCACTGCCTTCTCCAGTGTAGGTGGGCAGCATCCAACTCATGGAAGGCATGAATAGGAAGGTGGTGGAAGAGAGAAGTCACTCTTACTCTGCCTGACAGCTTAAACTAGAACATCAGTGTTCTTCATAACCCCCCTAAAGTCAATACTTCATAGTAAATCTCATCCTAGGTAAAGAAATAGATATGCTCTCTTTCCCTCTCCCTGGGCCATCTTGGCTTCTACAGAACATCCACTATATACAAAGAACTGTATTAGTCAAACAGTATATTGCATAAGTAAATCATACTGTTTTTGAGAAGTGAAGAGGAAACTTGGTGATATAACTGCTATCGTATGGTAATAAGCATCCAGAAGTCTAACTAGATTTTGACTTTAATAGCTATCTGCCCACATTCAAGCTTGGTTCATATTTCCAAATAAGAAGCACTGCCACTATTTGACTGATCAAGTGATAAATTCTGATTTTAGTTTCAATGAGGTGGGTAAAGTATAAATGATTGTATCAGGAAATATGCATATAGAAAAGTACCTCATAAAGGTATAGCTTAATAAATTGTGATAAAGTATACACCTGTGAGATTACCACCCAAGTTAAGGGGCAGGTATGGTGGGGCACACCTGTAATTCCAGCATTTGGGAGGCCAAGCCAGGAGGAGCACTGTAAGTTTGAGACCATCCTGGGCTTACATAGTGAGTTCAAGGCCAGGTTGGAATTCATAGAAAAATGTCTCAAAACAAAAACCCACAAATAAATCACCTAGATTGTTATGACTTATGTCTATATGTCTCTCCAAAGCCTCCTTGGGTTTTGGTGTTTGGTGGGGCTTTTCAGAGATAGGTGAATCTAGAGCATGTGATACTTGGATCAATAAAGGCTGTATGATTATTAAATGAATTCACTGATTGGTTTGGCATAATTCTGAGAGTGGATAATGGAAAAGCCCACCCTGGCTGTGAAGGATACCCACGCTAAGGGTGTGCAGCCTGGATATAATGAAGGGCAGAAAGATGGCTGCTGCTGTTGCATGCTTGATACTTGCTGCCTGCTACTATCTGCTCTGCTGACTCCTGCCCACCATGAACTGTTTTTCCTGTGCAATGCACCTCTGCCATACTGCTTCCCTTGGAGCAGCCAACTATCAGCTGAAACTGCACACTTACAGCCAAAATACAACTTTCCTCCTTTAACTTTGGGTATCAGTATTTTGTCTCAGCAATAATAAAAGTAGAGCCGGGTGTGGTGGCGCACGCCTGTAATCCCAGCACTCAGGAGGCTGAGGCAGAAGGATTGTTATGAGTTCCAGACCAGCCTGAGCTACAAAGTGAGCTTAAGGCCAGCCTGAACTGCATAGTGAGACCCTGTCTCAAAAAGACAAAAAAATAAAATAAAATAAAATAAAAATAATAAAAGTAACTAAGACACAGGTTAAAAAAAACAAAACACTGCCAGCACCCCAGAAAGCCCAACTCATTCTCTCACTACTAAGACTTCTGTCACCACTAAAGACAATCATTATTGTGAAGAGCACTTTCTTCATTCTTTTATAATTCAAACATGCATCTCTGAATATTATAATTTTATAGGCTACTTAATACTTAGCAAGATGGAATTTCACAGTATATACTGTCCTGTGTCTAGCTTCTGTTACTCTAATGCATCTACCTTGTTGAATGTAGCTGTAGTGCATTCATTTTAAGTTATGTGCAATAGGCCACTGTTTGAATATATTGCAATTTATTTATCCATTTGATTAACATTTGGGTTGTTTCCAGTTTGTAGCTACTGTGAATAATGATGCCATAAACATTTTTTCAAATGTCTCTCCATGCACAAAGGCAACCAGAGAAGTGCTAGGTCATAATATAGGTCCAGGACAAAATCTTGGGTAGCCTTGGGCTGACTCAGTTCTCACCCCTTTATCACTTGTAGTACTTAAGGATAACTGTAGAATGTTCTGGGAGGCAACATCCTGAGGTTAGGATGTACCTGAGATAAGTAGTACCTCACTGGAACAGGATGACCTTCAAAACTTCAGCCAGCCAACTTCTGTGTATTAAACTGAGAACAACCTTCTCTGCAGGGTCTTTCAGCTGTAGTTCAAAATTAGATTCAGTTTGTCCTGGGAAGCCTTCCTGAGCCTTGGGGGATTGGCTTGCAATGAATTCTAGGCTCCCATGGTCCCATGATGCCTAACTATAGGTAATAAACTTATTTCATGCTAAGTTAGTAACAAGAAGAGTGTGAACCAACTTCACAATATGCATATTTTAAACTATGGTGGGAAATAGTCAACAGTTTTACAAAGTGGTTTTATGTATTTGTACTCATACCGGTAAGAGATCTTGTTGCCACCAAATCTTTCAAACACTTGCTACCATACTAGCACCCTAATTTTAATTATCTGGGGAATGTGTCATTGCTAGCTTATTGTAGTTTTAATATGCATCTCCATGATTAGTCATGAGACTATCTTTTCATATTTCTCTTTGGATTCCCTTTTTATGCAGTATTCAAGTTTTTTGGCTTTTTACTGTCAAATTCTTTTTCTTATTAATTTGTAGATAGATGGAAACTCTATCAGTTACATGATTTTTCAAAAAAAAATGTTTGCTCACTGAATGTCTTATTATTGCATTGTGAGTGGCTCTGTAAACCTGTTCCTTTAAGGCATTCTTTTGAAATCCACATCCAAAGAAAAAGAGATTCACTAGGTTCCCTATATGCTTGGCAAGCAGGTCCTGATCACCAGTCCTTGTCTTAGCCTACAAAGGCTTCCCATCCCATTTGCAGATCAGCCCTTCCCTGGAATCTGTATGTGTTCTCAGAGAAAGAAGTGGCTCCAAAATTGGGGCTCACTCTCTGGGGGCTCTCCCCACCCCTAGGCGTGGTGTGGCAATTAATCACCACCTTGCTAGTCTTCTATTGCCTTGAAGTGAATTTTATTTATAATTTGTCCAGCCTTGTTTTCCTCAGCAAAAAGACAGACCTCACTACTTAGTATATCACTGTCTGATGCAAAAATGGCCCACTTATGAAGTGAAGTTGGTACCAGAGGAGGAGCCCTGATCTGTGTCTAAAGAATAACCCAATGCAGAAAAGGATTTTTTTGTAATTTGAAGATAAAATGAAGCACAACACAAATAATGTCCAGAAGCACTAGAAGTCCCTCAGACAGCTACCCATATATTTTTTTTTATTATTGAACATTATAGTACATAATGTCTACATTCTTTGCGTGGAGTTAGTGGTACATGACTGTTCCCTTTCTTTACCCTCTTTCCTTTCCCTTTCTCTCTCCTCTACCCATTTCTTTATTCTTTTCTTTTTTAAAGTTCATGCATGCTTGCAATACATAATGTTCCCATTCCTCATGTGGGGCTGGGCTGGTACGTGTACGAAACACATCTTAACTCAATTTTTTTTTTATATATTATTTTCATCCCTTCTCACCCCCACCCATCTCATTAGCTCACGAATCTAATTTGTTCTGCAATTTTGGACAAGACAGTCAAATTTATGTTTGTGCAGGAAAGATGGCTATTGCCACTGGGGTCATGTTTGTCACCTAATGCCAAATTTGCAAATGAAAATAATCTTTCTCAAATGCTTCTGTTTGCAAACCAAATCGTTTGCAATTCTGTTCACAAACAAAAGCATTTGTGAGCAGAGGCACCATTCTGTCTTTTAATTTGCTCTTTATTTATATATTGGGCTTCTCACATAAACTTGTGTGTGATTCATGTCACTTAAAATATGATTTCAAGATGCAGAAAAATTACCAACCTACAAAGAACAGTGATCATCAAGAAACTGAACAGTGATTGATGCTGGCAGGGCTGTGGGGAAAAGAGGAATTCTAACCTGTTGGTAGGAATGTAAACTAATAAAATCAGAAATCAATGTTGCGAATCCTCAAAAAAGCTGAAACTAGAAATTCTATTTGGCTCAGGTAGCCTCCTTCTAGGCATCTTCCTGAAAGAGTTAAAGACATCACATTACAGCGACCCACGACCCACGCATACTCATGTTTGTAGCAGCTAAACCTTGGAAGAAGCCTATCTGCCCTTCAGCAGGTGGTGGTATAAAGTGGGTTTTGCACACAATGAGATACTACTCAGGTATTTTAAATTAATCTCAGTAACCCATTCCTGCCACCTAATCCACGACCAGTGGAGCGACTGTCTTCACACCTGGATCACTGCATTTTAGGTATCAAGTTGAGATATACAAATTGAGATGAATACTTCACATGTTAATACTGAAAAATTTACTCATACAACTTCTATCACCAAAAGTAAACATCACTTATTTGTCTGTCAATCAAGGAAAGGCATTTTCCCAAGTCCCTTCTCACCTGAAGAACCAAAAACAGCAACAAAAATATAATACTGAATACCAACAGTGAGATTCTCTGAACTTTCCCTAGTTTATGCTTATGCTACTCATCTTCTCCCTAAGTAAAAAATTTGATCTACATATGGCTCTGGATTATGCAACTCACTTAATACACCCCCAGATTAATAAATGCATATACTTGTCTCTGAAACTCCAGCTGCTCTACCTAGGACTAGCAACCCTCCTGGGCTATTCACTGCCCTGCTAGGTCCTTAGTTGGCCATGTTTCCCTTCCTTGAACTATAGGATAAATAACCCTAGGAATAAGATGTCTGGAATCTTCCATCCTATCTACTTCCCAGGACAACTTAGACTCATCCCACAGACCTCACTAAAATATTTCTCAATCTAGAGAGCCTTCTCTAACTTTTCTGACCTCACAGCAATGTACTTTTTTCATAATTGATATTCTTTTCATGTAATATGATGTTTATGTCTGCCTCCCCCTCCACTCCACTCTGGGGTGTGAGCCCCTTGAGGTGAGAAACCTTGAACATCTTGCTGTTACTGGAATGTGTGCCTAGCACAGGGGCTGGCATGGAGTTGTAAATATTGGTTGAATGATTAAATTGGCAGCTAAATTACTAAGCCATGCATTATACTACCCATTTCAAAATTATCTCCATTTAAGGAGCAAAACATTTTTTGTCATGAAGTCTCAAAAAACATGGCTATATCAAACCCACATTTATTCTTTAGACTATTTCTATTGATGATTTGTTAATTTTAATTTTATTAGTTTTATTATATTAAACAATGAATTCTTAACATGGAAAAAATCATAAAACTAAAGTATTTCATTTTAAATTTTTATTGAGTGTTCATAATAAAGCATCAAAAATTTCAGCATTGACAGGTTTTTGGTGTACAACATCTAAAAAAGAACAACAGAAATAAATTCATATATGTACCACAATGAAAATACCAATAACTCTCTAGAAAAAAATAATTACTATTTCAATTATCACACCTTAGACAGCCTTCACATACGACAAAAGCACATTCTATACACACTCACTGCTATGTAACATTGCTTACAATGACTATGTATTTTGCTTTCCTGGCCCTTTGGGGGATATACTTGGCATCCTACTGGTCTTGCTGCTTTGTCAAGAGGTTATTAACACATTTTGAAGTGGGTAGTTAACAAGAACATGAACTATCAGTAAAATAAAGTATTAAATTCTTAATGCATAAACATCAACAATTTCACATCAGCTGTGTACTTGCTTACACCACCTAAGAGATAACATTAGAAATAAAACCTATGTAACTACAATATAAACACAAACCACAGAATCACAGAAATAATTTGCTTCAGTTGTCACACCCAAGACATGTTCTGTGCACAAGTCTCACTTCTCACTTCTACCGACAGCACATGTGTCCAGGTTTCCTTTCCTACATGGCAGGCCATTCCTGTCACCTGTCCTCCTCCTGCTTCATCAGGAGCTTTCTACTATGTCATACAATAGGCAGCAGGGAAATAAGATATCAATAAAATAAAACATCCAAAGTGTAATGAAAGCTTAGAATTAGACATCAACATTTTCACACCAGCTATTTACTTGCTTACAAAATCTAAGAGATAAGATCAGAAAGAGATACCTATGTGAACTACAGTGAAAATACCAATGGAACTCTACAAACACAATAATATTTGCTTCAGTTATCACGCTGAGGACAGTTTCCACATGTAAAAATTGCAAGTTCTGTACACAAGTATTGCTTACATTAACAGAACATAGGTTTTGTTTTCCTGGCCTTTCTTGCAGGGCACAGATGACAACCTTTTTGTTTTTCTGTTGTAGTAGGCCTTCAGGATTCTGCACCTGCCTGTTCGCCTGTCAGTTCACCAGGCTGCTAACGAATTATTTTGTGTAGTTTCGTGGGCAGGAACATGTTGTAGTTCCTCTTCTGTAAATGATTTCTTATGAGTTCCATCCCCAATTCTCTAAGAAAAATTTTATATGGTATTCAGCACTTGTTATTTTCTTTGCAAACTACTAAACTATTTATGCTATATATGTTTAGGATTGAGTAAAACACAACCATTGGTCAATGTTTTGTGTTTCAAGTGACATCATAATTGATATACAACTTATTGACGACATCTGCATCACTTCGGTCTCATTGTAAAAAAGTTTCTGTATTGAGGGTTCCATACTGTTGAAGTTTCTCTATCAATATTTCCATAGTGGGACAATGTTAACATCAGCAGTATCACATTGTTTTTCTTTGCCATATGCAAGGCCAATGTAAATCTTTCTGAAATAAAAAGGTTGCACTCTGCAAGTCTCTGTTTTGAAATTGCAACATTTCATTTGACATTTTTGCTCTGATCCCGTGTACAGTTCCTGGGCCGGTCAGGTCATGCTTTGTTAGCAAATGTAACATCAGTTGGAAACTGGCAAACCCACTGCTGAATGTCACATTCCAATTAGTTTGGGAGGTGGAGCAGCAAGTCTTCTCACAACATCACTCAATTACTATACAAATAAGGACCTGATGGCTGAGTTCCAGGATGTATTTCTATATTGAAAGCATAAGTCTTTGTATCTACAAGGGCATACATTTTATGCCATATTTTAATCCATCATTTTTCTATAAGTCTTTTACATTCCTGTGACTACCTTGAGAAATCCTTGCTAAGTACAGAAGACCTATGAATATTTTCAGTTCAGCTAGTGAAGTGTCACAATAAATATATTACTATATGGCTACTGCATATAGAACATTTTACTTATATTTCAGCCTTTGTGTATTGCACAGCGACTTGCAGCATTTTTGTGTGTTATAACTTCCAACCCTGAATGGCAGTGTTGGCATTCTTTCCAATACATTTCATCCCTTCCAAGACCCTCATTATATTTTCAGATGTAGTTCTAACATTGGATCATTCCATCTGGTTGCAGGATAACATGCTGACTTGTCAAATATGTATGCACAATACTGTTGTCTTTATCATCTGAATCAAGGAGGTCTGCATTCCTTGTATCTGTATCAGTTTATTTTTGCTCTTTTTCACTGTCACCAAAACTTTGTTTCTTATGGCCGGTGCCAGAGCCGCCATCATTCTCATTCATCCACACAGCTCTTCTGTCATGAAAGCATGGATTTTACCTTAATGGATCACCTGTATCACCCCTTCATGAGTAACCAGATGACTCACTTTTGACATCCAAAACTTGCAAATCAAGGGCCAGGGAGATTTCATTCAAATGAAATGTTGCAATTTCAAAACAGAGACTTGTAGAGTGCAGCCTTTTTATTTCAGAAAGATTTACATTGGCCTTGCATATGGCAAAGAAAAACAATGTGATACTGCTGATGTTAGCATTGTTCCACTATGGAAATATTGATAGAGAAACTTCAACAGTATGGAACCCCCAATACAGAAACTTTTTTACAATGAGACTGAAGTGATGCAGATGTCGTCAATAAATTGTATATCAATTATGATGTCACTTGAAACACAAAGCTTTGACCAGTTGTGTTTTACTCAAGTATGTGCTTGCCTGGCAAGCACAGGATCCTGAGTTCAATCCCTGGTACCTCAACAACAAACAAAACTTGCAAATCTACTTTTTAATGTGCTATTGTACTGAATTATAATACTTGCTATTTTTGTTTTTTAGGCATGGTCTCACATGTAGTACAAGCTGGCCTTGAACTTGCTTATGTAGCCCAGGCTGACTCGAACTCACAGAGATCTTTCTGTCTCACCCTCCTGAATGCTGAGATTACAGATGTGTGCCATCACACACAGCTCAGAACTGGGCTTCTTCTACCAGAAAAATCAAAAGAATACTTTACAAAACAAATCCTAGAGTGGTGTAGGTGTGTTATACCCCTGTGATATTCAGGTGAACATACACCAAACCTGCTAGACAAAGTGTAATGTTGGTGAAATCTTGGTTTGGCACTTTAGCACACATGCACACACACACCTTGCCTTTTGTCATACCAAGTGGGTAAGTACACAGATTGCTTCAGTATCCCTTATGCAACAGTACTAAGATACCCAGTTGGCCACTATCATGTTAAAGTAAAAATTTACAGTAGAAACATAAGGAATGTTTCCATAGAACTCAGTGTTATGCTCTTCACAGAACATTAATTTTTTTTACTACCTTGTATTCATTTGCTCCCCTTTTTCTAGGAAGGCAGTGTCTCTCCCCATTCTGGAATTATGCCTCAAGGAATATCCCACTCTAACCTTGATCCACTAGTGACCTATCGAATATGACACCTCCATCCCTAGCCAAAGCCCAACTTCATTGGAATGGCCACAAACTGCCACTCACCTAAGAAGTGGGCTAAAGCTGCTGGCAGTTAGTTACCTTGCCTTTAGCAGAGGAAAGGCTATTCAAGAATGAAGCCACACAAATGAAAGCAGTGGCAAGAGACTGAGTTCTGATGGCACCATTTAAATCCTTAGATTCAGCCAGGAACTTTTGAGTTAGCTGAGCCAATTAACATCCTTTGACACAGTATCATCTGAGTTATGTGTTGTGATCACAGTCTCTTGAAAAAGTGAATTCTTTATAAGTAATTGCAGTCCATCTATTATTTACAATGTATTGCCACATAATGACTAAGTGGACTAGGCATCCAGGCCATAAGTTGCAAAATCAGTTTTTGATCTTCTTGCTCAATTTGTCAAATATGCTCATTTAAACAGCACAGGCAAGCTATGTGGAAGTCATGTTTGCCTTACAAAAATATAATAACTTCTACTTTATATGCCATTGATTCTGTCATTAGCAAAGTCGGAAAAGCTGGCAGGCTTTCAGAAACATACAAAATGCTTTGGTTTACACGACTACTATGTATTATAAGTGCTTATTTAGAGTATTTGCTTACAAGACACACACACACACACACACACACACACACACACACCGGTCAAGGTAATCTGTTTTATAAACTTCTTATGAATGGTGAGCAATTCGTATCATTTTTATTGAAAATGAAATCCATAATGAAGAAATAGAAATTACCATTCATTGTAAAATTTTTACATTTAGTCCAACCATCAATCAATGAAGGTTTAATCATTTTATTGTACTCAATAGATATAATGATACCCCCTCTTGCAGCGTGGAATAAATAAACAAGTAAGATCTACTCCCCCTATTATTAGTGAAGGAAACTAAGCAAAGGAAATCTTGGGCATATTTATTTTTTAATACTTGCAATAAGCCTTGCCTGAGTTTTCTTTTTATCCAATTGCTATAATAGTTCTTCTAATCTATGTAGTTTTCTAACATGGGAAAATTATCTTTTTATATGCCTTGCCTAGACTGAGTTTAGTAGATTATTTTCTGAACTCTAATAACTTTTTAAATTTGGATTCAGGATTGTTTTCTCAGTAAGAAATACTCTTTACAACTTCTGTGGATAACTCACTACTATTGTGGACTGTTGGACTCTGTTGGAGTGTTTTGCTGAATTCAAGCACCTACAACAATTGAATGCCAATAGAATACCCATCCCTGACAGGACTAAACAAGAAGAGGGGATACAAAGGAAGGACCATTCTGTATTTGTATATACAGAACAGTTAGGATAAATATGCAGCCACTTTTGCATAATTCTATGAGAAGATTTGCACTAATAGTGGTTGGGCAGGATATCCTGTCTGTTTTTTGTACTATGGATAACCACTAGGAAGATAACAATGTAAAAAGTATTAATTATTGAAACTGTACTATAAATCAGCTTTGAAACAAAAAGAGAGGTATACAGCTACATTCTCTTAATTCAATGAATAAAGGATCTGTTCTAATAATGTTGGTAAGTAGAATATCATGTCTGCACCTGTACAACAAATAACTACTAAGAAAACAATATGCAATGTATTAATTCTTGAAACTGTCCTACTAATTTGACTTGAAACTGTCTCATTGCTATTTGTTCTTCAATAAAATTATGGAAAAAGAACCAAAAAAAGATTTAATAGATTTTAATCCATTTTAACAACACATACTGCTATTTTTTTTTGTTATCCAATACAATTTCCTCAGGGCCAGCCAAGTAGTTCAGTGGATTAAAGTGCCTGTAAGCAGGCACAAGCTCCAGGGGTTCTATCCCAGCCTGCCATGCTGACCCCACCCTCAGGGTGCACTGAGATGGCAATTGAGACTGGGCGTGGTGGTGCACACCTATAATCCTATAATTGGGAGGCTGTAAACTGACAGATCACTACAAGTCTGATTTAGTAATGAGACCCTGAACACCCTATAGATTCTTCCCTAAAATACAAAAAAAAAAAAAAAAAATCTTTCATTTCATTCTTCTCCTGGTAAGAATCCACTGCCCTGTCCAGAAGAGTAGGCAGACATGACCAGTGACAGTATTCTATTTTCCTCTAATTTATCGTGAGAATGAATATGTGATCCTAATAATGCCAGGTAGAGTCCTTTCCTTGAATGACAGATGAACACCACTGGGAAATAGAATTCCTTTCTTTGGACTTGGTGAGTTAAAAATGAATTTAAATCTACTTACAGTCATCTTTCCAAGGTTTCTCACATGGAGAAATCCTTCTGTAGAACAAAGTCAAGCAGGCAAAATCAGACAAAAGGATGAATGGTGCATGGGTGGATAAGAGGAGGGGATAAAAGGTAATTACAGGTGAACCATAGTGCCTGTCCATGGCTCACTGTTTGACACTGTGAGCCACTGTGGTACTACCCTAACTAGACTAACTTATTTGATTAAGCTTTATTGAAGTAAGTTTCTGTCACTTGAAATCTAATACTTTCTATGATAATTTCTATACCTATAGGTATCATACATTTACCCAACATTCATTATACAAAGGTGTCAGCTACTGTTTCCAAGAAAATTGTTTAGTAGAGAATCAGCCTAGACTTTCTATACCTATATATGAGGTACACTCTGATTAATTTGTGTCAGTGATGGCAACCATATTTCATAATGCTTAGACATCCAGAAATTCTGAAAACTTCCTGCATGTATGGACTAGATAACCCAGGAAAGTAATTAAATAAGCTATGCTAACCTTATGAAGCTCATATCTGAATGTAACTAGCACATAGGAAAGTCTTTGCAAAAATTTACAGATACCAAAAGATTCTTAGTTGTCTTCTATGTGTGTCCAAACTCACTGAATATGTGTCTAGGACAGAATAATTCATTTTCAGACTCTAAAGATCAGAAAGTTGATATGTTTTATGTGCACTTTCTGCAAGTATTAACAATTTAATTTGCAAACGTTATTAAAAATTGATCTTATTTGTTAATCATAAAATAATACGTTGGTAGGGCTGGGGATATAGCTCAGTAGCATAAGCACCTGCCTGGTAAGAACAAGGTCCTGAGTTCGATCCCCAGTACCACAAGAACAAAAATAATACCTGGGTTACAGATCTCTCTCCATAGAAAATGTCTAGAATCATTTTAACAAAGCCAGTTATTCAAACAAGAGCAAATATAAATTTACTCATTGACCTCATGGATCTCACTGACATCAATAAAGAAAGGAAGCAGTGCTTTCATCAGTCTCTACCAGCCGTTAGGGATATGGCAATTCCCAGAAGTGAGAGAACAGCAAGCTCATTTGACCCTTCTCAATTGAGTGCTTTCAACACTGACCACTGGCTCATATATCCTCACTAGTAGCTACTTGTTAAATGTCGCATGTCTACCTTTTATTAAAATGTCAAATGCAATTCCTTTAATTCATACTAGATGGCTGTCACAACAGAATTCAGTAATGAAACCTGTGACAGAGATTGGTTACATACTATAACACTGTACTTGAGCTGTCTGGCACATAACAGAGCCATTTTTCTTCTTTCAGTTATCAGGTTGGTAAATATTGACTAGAAAATTCTTAGTGTGTTGCTTTCACAGAGTCTGGACAGATTGATTCTGATTAAAAGGATGAAAAATATTCGTAGCTAGCCTACATCTCAAATAAGAACAATGATAACTTTTCTAAAATTAAAGAGGACTTTCATTCCTAGTAATGGCAAATAACAGCTAAACCAACCATCCATGTGAACACAACTGAAAGCCCTTGGTGAAAGAAAAACATAATCTCCTTAAAGGTATTAAAGAGCTGTCGAGATAGGAAGCAATTACCAGACCAAACCCTAAAGGAAATCAAGCACCAGAGAAGAAAGCAAAGCACTATAGCACCACAGCCACTTGTACCCTTAAGGTACTTGCTGATCCAGAAAATATGAGTCCTCAGTTCTGGTGGCTTAGCTGGGCAGTGAGATAGAAGCCACTAATTACTGCTGGCCTGCTCAAGATAAAAGCATAATAGAAGAACTTTATACCTTAGGCTAGGACGCAGAGTTTAAGCTGGCTAGTCCATCACCATCCCCAGCAAGCCACAGTAAAACTCATCATGGCACCGAGCAGAATAACAAAATAAAAACAAAACCAAGGGGGAGAATGGCCAAGAGTCGAAATTACTTCTGACCCAAATTTGGGGTATAGGTTGGTACCATTCACATTAGCCAGAGAACTTCAAACCATGAAGTAGGTTTAGGTGGCCCCAGGTTAAAAGATCTTGAGAGGGTGGGAAGAAGCAAATATAAATCTTCTGTGGAAGAAAGCATCATTATCCTAGACCTCAAAAAATAAGAAATCTTTCAAATAATATATCAAGGACAATGAGTAACATGTAGTCAGAAAGAAGCAAACACAAGGAACACAAAGCAGCTATCTGGCCCTGTTCCTGGGTGAAGAGTAAAAGAAACAGTCCATGCTGCCTGTGCCCTGTAACAGTCCACTGAAGCCCAGCTGCTCAGCAAATTGAGGTGGCAGTAATAGGGTGATTCTGCCTGAGAAACAGGGTTGCCGGTCCCTGCTAGTACACGCGACCACATCATGGAACATTTTAAGTGAACTCAGCAAAATGCAATGTTAGGGACAAATTCAAGTACTCTGGATAGGTCTAGTTGGTGTGAGTGTGCTGAGTCATTCCTAAAGCCAAGGACCTAACACAGGATGCAATCTACTTACTGAAGACATCTCTACTACGGTCATAAAGCTTTCTGTCCCACCTATCTACAATCTTAAACACAAACATGTAATAGTCATGAGAAAATTACAGTATTAGTTAGCTTCCTTATTGCTGAACATGACACCCAACATCCCACAACTTAAAGGAGATGAAGTTTATTTTGCTTACAGTTTTTCTAAAGAGAATAAAAAATAGTTTAAAAAATTTCTGTTAGGAACAAAACAGAATTTCACTAACCAACATAATAGAAATTCAACAGTGGTTGTTATATTGCATAATGTTGTCTTCAAATTAGTTGCTTAGATTACCAAATAAAAGCAGGTAAAATTGGCAAAAGTGTGTGTGTGTGTGTATGAAATTAAAAAGGGAAAGAAAAAAATAAGCATTAACTATTCTTTTCAATAGACAGTAGAAATTAGCAGTACAATTCCAAGCTCTCCTGTGTACCCACATAGATATATCTTTTATCCTTCCTTCCTTCTGTCCTCTCCCCCTGGCTAACTCCAAGATGCAAGTGGCATGGAGGAAAGGCTTGGCAGAGGACAGCTGCCCACCTCACAGCCAGGAAGCAGAGACCAAAGGGAAAAGCTGAGGCCAAGAGCACCTCCTTCCCATTCACATCCCAGTGACCTGCACGTCCCGACAGCAAGGCTGCATGAATTCAGCACTGCTGAGTGCGGCACCCCCTTAACCCAATCACTTTGCAAATATGTGAGACTTTGGGGAATCAGTTAGATCTAAGCCATCACGATGAAGCAACAAACATGCCTCTCCCCCAAAAATTGCATAGGTGCTTAAGAGGATGAATTTCCAAACAAAGACCTCAAGAAACAGAGTGAAAATGATTGAAGAGATTGAAGAGACAAACAGTTGAATGAAGCAATGATCCCGAAATAAAGTCATTCCTGAAAGTAATACCAAAGGCTATGCAAAAAAAGGAAGGAAGGAAAGAAGGAAGGAAGAAAGGAACGGAGGGAAGGAGGAAGGGAGGGAGAGAGAGAGAGGAGAGAGGAAAAAAGAAAAAAGGCACAAGGCCAAACTGAAGGGCCCACATGTTGGCCAAAGATGGATTCCATCAAGTGTACACTAATTCAAATGAAATTAAACTCAGCCTACATTGAAGGTTGCACTGGGGCAGTCATTTATTATTTTGAAAGAAGATAGATACATAAATGGAAAAACTAAGAAATCATCATTCCTGCTCTCTATTTCAAGGTAGCAAAATAGTAAATTAGAGAAGAATTGATCTAGAGAGAAAAATTTTTACTGATGAATGCACAAGAAATGACAGCACTTGAAAACTCATCACATTGCCACCCGTAGGAAGGAGTTAAGCCTTCCTACAGCAAACCCCTGGGTGAACTTTTGAAGGAGGCCATTAGAATCAATCACTTAGGTTGCCAACACATAGACACTATAATGTCCTAACATCATTAAAAGAAAAATTTAGGTGCTTTCTTTCTCTAATGTGATAGAATAGGAGGCTGCACCTCCTATTATTATGAATTATTCTTTTGAGAAAATGTCAGACTTCAAATCTGATAGTTTTAGACCTAATTCTAGTTTATAAGAAATGTAGAGAAAAGTTAAATTACAAATTATACCACCATGCCACAAAACCTCAACACTCATAATGTGGACATACTGACTTTATTTCTCCTAAAAATGGAAGAAAAACTGTAAATAAATGAAAATGAAGAGATTAGAAACTGATAAACTAAGAGATCTGCAAATTAAATTGCAACTTGTGAAATTTATCTTGGATCATGCTCCATATGGAACCAATAGTTTAAGAACATTATGGGACAAGATTTGAGAAATATAAATACAGACTAGATATTTTATGCACCAGAAAATTATTGCTCATTTTAAGCTGGGGCAATGATTTCACAGTATTTTAAAATGTTCCTTATTATCTTAACTACTGAAGTTATGTGAAGGACACACATAGAAACACATTATACCAGTCTAACTAGTATATGGTTAGTTTTCCAAAATGAGCTAAAAAAAGAAACAAAAATTAGGGAATATAAACCAAAGGGAATTTTTAGATCTTCTTGGATACACATTTGATCAAACCAAGAGCTTTTTTAAAAGCAAAACTTTCAGAGACAATCAGGAAAATGGAACATGATTGTATTAGATGATTTAAGAAATTAACTTTAAAAAAGGGGAGATAGCTCAGCAGTCTAAGCATCTGCTTGGCAAGTGCAAGGACCCAAGTTTGGGCCTGTAATCCCAGTGCTGGGGTCGAGACAGAAGGATCACTACAAGCCTGAACTGCACAGTGAGACCTTGAATCAAATAAATAAATAAATAAATATTTAAAAAAGAAATTACTTCTAATTTTGTAGAGGTACTATTATGGTTTGTGACTGGATGTCTCTCCAAAAGCCTCATGCAGTTATAGGGGCAGGCTTTTCAGAGGCAGCTGAATCTAGAGTTTTTGATTGGTTCATTGTCTAGTGCTAGGATTGGTAGTGTGAGAGCTACACTCGCCCTGGGGCAGGTAGCCTGCAGGCTGTATAAAGAAGGGATAAGGGCTTGCTCCCTTTGATCTTGTTGCCTTAGGTATCTTCTGCTGATGTGAGCTACATAAACCTTTCTTTCCTTAATTCTGGGCATCGGATATATTGCCCCAAAAATGAGAGAAAAATAACTACAATAGGTACTAATTTTTATTAATAAAAAATCCTTGTCTAATAAGACAGGCAATCTAGAACTTTCCATAAAATGTCTTAGCAAAATTTCAAAAGGGATGAAAGATGAAGATTAAATGAAATCATGATGGCAATATTAAGATAGGTATTTTGATTATCTAGTAAATCTCAAGATATACCTGTCTTGGGCTGGGGACATAATTTGGTGGTCTAAGCACCTGCCCAGCAAGTGCAAGGACCCAGGTTCAATCCCTGGTACTGCATGCCATGCTGGCCCTGGAACCCTGGGCATGCCTGGTGGGCCACCATAACTGACAAGGTGGTGCACACCTGTAATCCCAACGCTGGGGAGGCTGAGATGGAGGATCACTATGAGTCTGAACTGTGTAGTGAGACCCTGTACTAAATAAATAAATAATTAAATAAATAAAATATATATCTCCTATCTATTGGCCTTGTACATAGTCCAGCAAAACGTGTGTATATTTTTACGTGGATACACGAGCAAATCTGTTCATAGTGTAGTTATGCATAATAGGGAAATATTGGGAACAATCTATGCTTCCATCAACAGTATATAAATTGTATTCCTTTAGTAAAACATCACAGACCAATGCAGCCAGATCAATAAATGGATGAATTTTGCATTAATTCAGATTATATAAAGCTCAAATAGAAAAAACTGGATTGTATTTTTAGGAATGCACATAAACTGGTAAAACTATACTAGAAACTTAGAATGACTATCATGAAAGACAAGATAACAATTACTTCTAAGCCCAGGGAAGGAGGAAAAAGATTTCCAGAATGTTTGCACTCTAATGTTTTTTTTTTTTGAACTGGGGATTGAATTCAGACCCTTGCACTTGCTAGGGAAGCACTTATTCCACTGAGCCATCTCCCCAGCCCTGCACTCTAATCTTGACCCAGGTGGATATTATACCTCTATTTCTTTTATAAAAGATAGAGGAGCTGGGGAGATGGCTCAGTGGAATAAGTGCTTCCCTGGCAAGCATTAAGGGCCTGAGTTCAATCCCCAGTTCTGTCAAAAAAGAAAAAAAAAGAAAGCAAGATATAAAAGATAGAACATATATGTTCCATACATGTACGTCTATGCTATTTCACAAGGAAGATTCTGAGTTTATGTTAAACTTCTTGGGCCTGTCAGATAGCTCAGTGGATTAAGGCTCCTGCTTAGGCAGAGCACAGTGGTTGGGGTTCAATCCCTGCTGTGCCATGCCAGCCCCCTCCCCGACGTGTGCTGAGAGTGCAATTGAGATTGGGTGTGGTGGTGCATGCCTGTGATCCCAGGATTTGGGAGGCTGAAAACAGAGGATCACTGAGTCCATTTGACTTACGTAGTAAGACTCTGAACAATGTAGACCCTGTACCAAATACATAAAAAAATTAATTTCTTAAAACTCAGAAAGTATTAAAAATATGCAACCCAGTTTTTCCTAAAGGACTCAGAACTATCCAGTTCTGTGCCAGAGGTACTGTTTAAGTAGGTTCACAGTAGAACCCAGGCAATACTGCTTCCAAATGGGCATGCTGGTTGGCAAGTCCCTTTGGATACACTCTCCATGGGGTGGGGTGGGGTGGTTAGGGCACTTGACGTGGCAATGTGCTACAGTAGAACCAAAACCACCTCGTAGTTTCCACAACCCCCGCTCTCCATGATGCCAGTTAGCATGGGGCATCCCCTGCTTTTGTCTCAACTCCTGTCCTACAAATTATAGTTATCAGGCTTACAGATTCAGCACATGATATGACAGAAATAGCTATTATGATGCTTAATATGCAGTGAATTGGCACTGGCTATTAATTTGACCCATACTAAAGTTTAAGATTCTGTTAGGCTC
The DNA here is from genome assembly GCA_004027165.1 of Ctenomys sociabilis. Taxonomy (NCBI): domain Eukaryota; kingdom Metazoa; phylum Chordata; class Mammalia; order Rodentia; family Ctenomyidae; genus Ctenomys; species Ctenomys sociabilis. The sequence goes on from PVKA01012465.1 coordinate 33,025, forward strand.
CCAATCCATCCAGTAAAAGTCTGAGAATAATACACAACACTTGCTGACAGTGATTTTGAACTGGTTAATTCATTTACCTCATTTAAAGTCTCAATAATGCTCCAAGTTCATTCACTCAGACAAGCTCATGCACACACATATGCATACTGATGCGCCACTCTCCAAAATAAAGAACCAAAATAATTCAAACTAGGTAGAGAATCTCTTTTATTCCTAACTGATAATATCTTTCCAACATTTCTGTATAATTGTTTAACCCAAATAGAAATACTCATATATATGGATTTTACTTCTGAACAAAACAAAGTAGAAAGCCGTGAGTGTGACCTCACAGTAAACTGGTTAAATATAAGGACTCATTTTTAAAGGTCAGTGTCCTTTCCTGCAAATACATTTCCTCTGCAGATGAACAGTTGAACCTGCCCTGTGGCTCTGAGTACAATTAGCCAGCTGCACCCCCATAATAAGGTGCAGATGGTTAATTACATGAGCAAGTAACTGCTTACTTGTGGGCACAAAAGCCTGTACCTAAAATCATTGAAAGTATACTTGGGCCTATTTATGCTCATGCAAACAAAACACATTTCCAAGGTTTCATCTGTGAATAGACCCCAGCAGGCTCCAACTCCCCCGCTTTGGGGGAGAGTCATTCACACTGCTGAGGTCTGGTTCGAGGGAGAAATTACAGGCCACAAAGCCCCATTTCATCTAGCTAGATGCTCTGTAGAGGTGCTGAATTTTTATTAAAAATCCCCTAAAGTTAATTTCTTATAATTAGTAAATAGTGAGAAACTGATTTTCCTAGAACCCAACATGAACTCTATGTCCTTTTAATGAAATCCCTGTTCTGTAGCTTTGATCTTGTTTTTCAGAACTGGGGATTGAACTCAGGCCCTTGCGCTTGCCTGGGAAGTGCTTACTCTACTGAGCCATCTCCCCAGCCCTGTACTTTTGATTTGAATGTTCCCCAAAGGGCAATTGTGGTAGAGTCCTTTAGCTAGGGTGGAGTTAAAGGCCGATGTGTTAAGCCTTGGACCCAAGCCTATGATACTGCTAGGAGGAGGTGGAGCTTTTAGGAGGCAGAGCTTAATGAGAGGGTTTGGGTCATTGGGGATGGGCACTTGAAGGAATTATAGAACATTTGTCTCTTCTTTTTCTCTTTCACATCATGCCATGAGACAAACTGGCTCTTCTCCACTGTGGGCTCCCACCGATATGTCCCGCGCCACCACAGGCCTAAAACAATGGGATCAATCAGTCATGGACCAAAACTGTGAGCCTAAATAAATTTTTCCTATTTTCAGTTGACTTATCTTAAGTATTCATTATAGAATAGAAAGACAACTAACCATTCCCTGAAATGAAAGGAATTTTTTCTCTCAATCTAACATGTCAACATCAGTTTTCTGAATAAGGACAAGAAAATCCAAAAGGTTAATTTTCTTGGGGCCAGGCCTGAGTTCAATCCCTGGTTCTGAAAAAAAAAAAAAAAATTCGCATATCCTTGAGGAATTTCACACACTAGCTGAGCTCCCAGAACTTAGCTAGCTATATTAGATACAGCACCCTCAACACTTGTGAAAGATTCTTCCAAAAATACCATTTTAAAACATATTCTATTAATCCCTACATGGCAAAAATAAGATGTGGAGTGAAAGCAGAGGGAAAAAACTACCTAATAATGCACACGTGTGTTTGGAAGCTCTCTGCCAGCTGCAAAGCTGTGAGTTTGGCAAGGGGTCAAGATGACAGGGCTGGGGAAACAGAATACTAATCTATTGGAATCTACACAGACCCTTTCTTCTGAAGCACCCCCGGATTATGTGAGTCTATTCAGTTTAATTGTATGTTGGGGAGGAGGAAAAGCTGCTTGCCATGGTTTTAATTGCTAAGGACACACTATCTTTTGTGAAACCATCTGTTTAATTGTAATTACAGACAGCGATATAAAAACACAAATGATTAACAAGTACAGAATCCCCCACCACTAACAATTCTAACATAACAAGCCATGTTGTAGAAGGATATGCTGCCTTTTCCATCTCTGTAATATTTCATGATTTAGCAACTGACAACCTACCATTTATTACAGAATCACATTCTGGTAGAGTTAAAATTATTAATTAGTATTCTTAGATTACAACCTCCTGTTTTTTTCTTTTTATTAAACCTTAATTCCCTCTGAGAGTAAAAGGGATTATATCAGAAATGAAATGCATAAGGGCCCTTATATTGCACCTCTTACCAAAATCTTTGAGGCTTCATATAATACACATCCCCTATAATTAATTACTGGGCACATTCAAAAGCACTGCAAGACTAATTTTTGGCTTTCATAAACACAAATTTCTGCCTTCCTGGTTTTGAAATATGCTTACCACACTGTTATTAATTTAAAAAACTACAAGTATTGGTGTTTTCAGGCATGAATAAAAATAGCTTAACCTTGAAATTTATTTTAATTAGGGATTTTTCAGAGCCATTGTTGCAAATTTGGGTGGATTGTTTATAATAGAAACAAGCATCAACAAAAGAGTGGCACAGAACACAGAACAGCCAAAGGTGTTTAACTCCGGTAACCATGGCAGTTTTTAAAGCAAATAAAAAGAGAGATGCAGTTAAATCATAACGTGACCAAAGCAACCTTATATTTTAGATAGCTTATTAAAGCAAAGAGATGTCATTCTAAAATAAAATACATGGAATTTTTGTGCTGCTAGCGAAATTACAATGGCTTTCTTTAGTCATTTCACACTAATTTTTCTTTATAAAGTCTACCAAGTTGACTTTTTGGTATTCAATTTAAGATGATGATCTCCACTTTAACAATAGCATACCCTTTTCAACAAGCTTTTCATCAAGCAGATTTTTATGTCCAAGTTGCCTTTCTACCACCTTAAGCAATAACTATGACCCTTTTAAAAATCAGAGGAGTAAAGCACTTTACATTCTCAAAGAAATCAAAGAGCTGATTGAATAGTTTTTAAATTAAGTTGCATGAGAGTCATTCTGCACTATACCAATTCGTCGCTCATTCTTCGCTGCCTACACTGAAATCCTTCCAGCCATGATCCCACAATTACTGCTGCCTTATTTCAAGCCCTCTGCTCCTTGAAAGACATTCTGTATGAAGAACAGCTGAATGCTAAGTGTCTCTGCAGTGGTAATGAGGAAATAGATCTTGGAAGGAGTCATTTGAGAGGAAGTGCTTGCCCTTAGGAAAGGGCTGCTGCTTCTACACTTTTAATGATTTTAAGTGTGACGGAGCTCACACTCTGAACTGCACTCAGAAATGTGCTCATCCCACACCAATGACCTCTAACCGCTATGGTGTGAAGCCTACTGGAAATCTGATGGAGAGAGCTATGGACACTGTTGTTTCCAAGGTAAAATCTTAGGGTCAGCACATCCAAGGTCAAGAATCTCTACACTGATCCCAAGTGTGTTCTAATCAAAACATCCCTCCACATTCACAAGTTGTGTGGATTTCTTTTGGGCTTGAGTAGAGTTGCCATGTTCCAAGTCTTTTTGGATACAGAGTCTCAAAAGTATTCCTAAAGCTTATGGCCATAGCACTAACTAATATAAGGTAATAATTCCTCTCTGGTTGGGCATTGCATGAATCATTCTCACACAAACCTAAGCTAGGTATTGTTGTGACTTTCACAAAATAGCAGAAATTTAACCTCATACACAAGATGTGAAATAAAATAATCCTTCCTGAGTATCATTTCCTTTAGATCTTTTCAGACATGCACTATTTTAACATCTCTAAATGTAATACAGAATGAAAATGTCATATCCACACTACCAAAAGAGAAAATATTTAACTCCCTTATCTAAATGTCTACATTTTCCAGTTGACATATGCTAAAGCTGGCTTTTTCCATCTTTGTTACCCAGTGAATAATCAATACATTCAAATTCCATAAAAGATTTACTCTGAAGCTGTCAATAAATAATAAAATACAGAAATCAGTAGTTTCTTCAGGGTAATGGAAGTGAGAGAGGAAGAGAGTAAGGAAGAACCTTTCACCTTTAAGTTTTGAAGGTATTTTATACAAATAGCACTTAAGTTATTGGGCTAAAAATCAATTATTACAAAGTAATGCATTGCTAGCTAGGTATGGTGGTGCACATTTGTAATCTCAGCACTCTGGAAGGCTGAGGCAGGAAGACTGACTTTTTTTTTGTGGAATCAGGGATTCAACTCAGGCCCTTGTGCTTGCCAGGGAAGCACTTATTCTACTGAGCCATCTCCCAGGCCCTGACATTTAATGACATAAGTAATACACTGTTTCTCATATAGGGAGGTCCTTTTTATTGAAACCCTCCTGCTGAAAATAACTAGAAATACTAGTTTGAATATTATTTAATCTTCTCAAAAGCAGAAAGAATGAGACCACCATATGGCCCTACCTGTCAACACCTGACTAAACATAAGCACCAAGACAGGTAAACAAGCAGGCAATTGAAACAGATCATTCTATTTTGACCTGTGCTGTGGCTACCTTATAGGTCTTGGGAGAAAGGTGTCAGAGCTTAAGGCCTGCCCAAGATGGGAAGCTTGGATAAGCCCCTTCATCCCCTGCAACAGAATGCACAAGAATTTTCCTTGGTATTGAACATAAAGGTGGGGGAGTGTTAAAAAAAAAAACATAAAAAAGTATTTGAGAAGTTGGAATCCAAACCAGCTCTCTAATTTGCAGCTCAAATTCACATCATCTATGATCTCCAAAAAGCTCAAGGTTCTAAGTGTGGTTCTACTTTAAAGTAACCCTGGACAAATAGCTCCCATGTACCTAGCAGAGGCAAATGTAGGTCCTCTCTGGAGGGTTGCTCCTTTATCTTAGCCATCAAAGAAGTCCTATATGTGATTTTCCAGGTAAGAAAATAAGCAGCTCCCAGTCAATAAGCAAACTAACAGAATGGAAGAAGCATGTTGAGAAAGAAACATATTGTAAAAAAGGAGTGCAAGAAATAAAAATTAAAATAATTAAAACTAAATAATGTAAGTAGCACTTCTAATCCAAATATAGATAGATAGATAGATAGATAGAGATAGATAGATAGATAGATAGAACATAAAACTAAAAAAAAAAAAAAAAAACTACATTGATAGCACCAGGTCCTTATGTTTTTTAAAGGTAAATTCATAGGTCCTATCTTTAAAGACATTAAAGAGCTATAGAAAAGGCATGGATTAAAAGAATTCCAATTCCAAAAGGGAAATGGCTTGTCATTGGTGCCTTGAGATCACTGCGGATACATTTTTGCTGACTCTGTGCACAGACAAATGATCTAGCTTGTGGTAGCCAGCAGGATACTGTTTTAAAAATTAATTTCATTGAGAAATGAATAGCAAGAGATAGTTTCAACACAGATTAGTAGGACAGTTACAATAATTAATACCATGCATATTGTTGTTTCATAGTAGTTATTCATAGTACAAGATGCAGACATGATATCCTGTCCAAACATCATTAGGACGAATCTTTCTTCTCATTGAATTAAGAGAAACTAGCTTAGCTGTATATCAATCCTAACTATTTTGAATATACAGATACAAAATGGTCCTTCATTTATATCCCCCATTTTTGTTTAGTTTTGCCATAGATGGGTATTCCATTGCCATTTAAATATTGCAGGTGTGTGCATTCAGCAAAATATTCCAATATAGTCCAGTACTTCATAATAGTAGTGGGTTATCCATAGGGCTGGCAATGTCAGAAGTTGTTGACTTGAGCCTGTTAATATGGCTTTACTTTTTAGACCTCATTTTTATGCTTTTCTGCTGGATGGTTAAGACAAGACCTATATAACAAGAAATGTACTTTTTGTATCTGCCAAGGTCAGCCAAATCCCCTCAGGATTTATCCTGAGACCCTGTACAGCAGTTTGTAGGTCCTTTGTCAGTGTCAGCCATGTGGATGAGTCACAGCCATTGCTTGACCAGCTTGCTCTCTATAAAAGCCTGACAGGGTGTTTTCTTTCCATGTGACTCTCCTTAGGCACACTCTACATTGTTGATCACTTTCCTCTGTGGCCCTATAATCTCCTTGATCCGAAAATTTGGGATATCACTGAGTTACAGGAGTTACAGTACAGGTTCTCCTGTGTCCTGAGTCTTCACTGACCTTGAAAGACTAGGGCCAAAATGTTGGCTGTCCTTGCAGCCCTTCTTTTTCTCTAATATTTGGTCTACAAACTTAAGTTGTTAACTTAAGCAGTTGAGCTTAACCACACTATCTGTCTGAATATAAAACATCTTAGGCATAACATGGAACAGGTATTTTCCATCAAGTATTGATATGTTAAACTTTAAGCCCCTACAGAATATGAAGAAAAAAAATTTTTAAATAAAAAATATTTTTAAAAATAGGAATAAACAATTACATATTTTTACACAGAAGTTTAGAAATTTACCATGTACAGCATTGTAGCAGGACATTCCTGTGACTTATTTTTCTTGTCTCTTCATTTATTCCCCCTTTTTTTTAAACAAACATTTACCCCTGTTAATTTGTCTTGAAACTGTCTCATTGCTATTTGTTCTTCAATAAAATAATAATAATAATAAAAAGTAAACAAACATTTACTTGAGAAACAAGTAGTTTCAGAATTAAAACTTTCCTGGTTTGGTTTCTGAATTGAACTGCCTCTGGTTCATACTCTTGGATTTTTTTTTTTTTTACTATGTTCAACTTCGACCTTAGTTTAGCTCTTATTTGTAAACCTAACACAGGGTAAAAGATGAATGAGTCATAGCATAAGTTCATTAGTGACGGGTCTTGTCTTACAAATCGTAAAGTAGCATGGGAAAGAACAGTCAGGTGAATACCCTGGCTGTAGTATTCCAAAATGCAAAGGAAAAGCCACAAGAGAGGCAGGGAGCAAGGACGCCCGGGTAGAGGGGGGCCACCTGGAGGGACCCTGCAGCCAGGGGGATCTGTGTCCCCTCCGTGGGACACATTACCCTTATCCCTGACCTTGAGGCACTTCCTTAGGCCAAACTGAGCAACCAGAAAGGCGGAGACTGCTCCGGCCGGTGGGCTACGCGAGGAGACCTGTGGATGCAGTGCGTCTGACTACAGTAACTTGCGCCTCCCCACTATCTCAGGAAAACGGGGTGAGGACAGATGAAAAGCGACCTCGTCCGAGGCCTCAGGGGTAATTCAAACTTAGAAGAGAAACAATCCCCAGGCTTTCTCTCCCGCCAGGACGCCTGCCCCTCGCTCCTTGCCTGGCTGGAGAACCCCAAGAACGGAAATCAGGGTGAGTTCCAGTGACTAACAGGGAGGAGGAGAAGGGGCCAAGGGAGGGTGGAGGAGGCAAACCGACAGCCCCGGCGCTCCGTTTGACCCCGCATTCTGACCCTAGGATCACTGCGGGGACCTCTGACCCCGGCGCTCCCCTGCGGAGACCCCGCAGCCGACTCACAGTCGCCACCGCCCAGGGTCTTCCTACCTGGCTCCCAGCCGCCAGTTTTGGGTCTGCGCCTTGGGAGTCGGGAGTTGTTGCTGTCAGTTGCCACAGCAACCGCAGAGCGCTGCACAGCCTAGTAAAACGAGCAGCGATTGGACAATGTGAGCGTCCTTAGCAACCGCCAGGCACGCCCTATCCGGCAAAGGAATTTGCTTTCCAGGGATTCACGGGGTAACCTCTCTCCCCAAAACCCACCAGCCAGCCACCCGTCCTAGTTCTTTAAAGGCGCTTTGTGCATTATCTCACTGATCACTTGCCTCGTCGTTTGCTGTGAGGAAACTCCATTTCCACAGGGGTTTCCAAGCTGGGGGTCATTTACCTCTTCTGGAGGTTCACAAATCACTCTTCGCCAAGTTAGATTCAAAAGTTTGTGTCCATTTACCCGGTAAGATTCTCAAAGGAATTGGAAACAAAACTCAAGTCTCCAGGTGCCTAAGACAGTCCACGAGAATAATTTTCATACACATTAACCCTGTCTTCCTTCTCAGAAATCCAAAACATGTCTTAAAATACCTTCCAAAGACTGTAAGCTCTTGGCCTTCATTCATTCATCAATTAAATAACTATTGATCACAATTACAAGTCATATGTTTGTTACAGAGTCTCTTTTCTAGACCCTGAAAGATTGCAACAGTCAGAGCTTTACCTCTGTGGTAGAGAGTAGAGGCAGACACAAGACCACAGATTATAATAATAAAGCGTAGTCATATGGTGGAGTGTTGAGGCTGATGTGAGATGGTATAGAAACTGCAACACAAGAAAATGCCAGCGGTAGGGGTCGGGACAGGGAAAGGGAGGAGAGGGGAGCAGGGAAGGAAAGGGAGAGAGAACAGTATAGGCAGAAGAAACAAAAGTGAAGACAGAAATGAATTTGGGGTGTCTGCCCAAATGAAAGGTTCATGTGGCTGCAGCAGAGAGAATGGAGAACTGCGGTTAATACACAATCAGACAGCCCTTCCCCTGGCTTTTTACGGGAGGCTCCTCCTCCACACTCGCCTATCCCCATCATACCCTCTGCGCCACCTTCTTTATTTCCTCCACAGCCCCCTTTACTTCTTATTATCTATGATCTCCAGAAGAGATTATGTTTGTATCCCAGTACCTACAAAAGCATCTGACACTGGGTGAACACGAAATATTTGTTGGCTGCTGGAATCTCCACATTACAGTACCATGAACTGTGCATGATTTTAAGAATATAATCGTGAGCAACAGAAAGACACCACCTTTTTCAGGGGATTTAAATGCTTGTGAAGTAAATGAATTACAAACTATGTGGCCAAACTAATAGTGTGAAGAATTGAAACACTTGGACTAATAATTCCCTTGATAATTTCTTCATTATTTCATCTCAGTTCAATTAAACAAATATTTAATACCTGCCATATGCCAATCACTTTTGTATATAGCAAGCAACAAGACAGATGCCAACTTTGCCTGAAGAACTTATAGTCTATGACAGTTGTCATTATATTACTATTTACTGGGGACCATTGAGTTCTTGATATGTGGCTGGTCCTAATGAGTGCAGAGTATGCATCAATGGCATTTCAAAGATTGAGAGCAAACAAGTAATAAAAAAATTCTCGTTATCATTATTAATTGCCAAATATATTTCATATAGAAATTATAATTTTTCAGAAATATTAGGTTAAACAGCATCAATTAGTAAAAATGATTTCACCTGTTTTCTTCTTTTTAATCTCTGTGTGTGTGTGTGTGTGTGTGTGTGTGTGTGTGTGTGTGCATCCACGCATGTGTGTGTTTCAAGACAGGGCCTCACTATATAAGTCAGGCTGACCTTAAGCTCACTCTGCAAACATAGGATGGTCTCAAACTCACAACAATCCTCCTGCCTCAGCCTACTGAGTGCTGGGATTACAGGTGTGCACCATCACTCTTGGCTTTTAAACTTGCTTCTAAAAATGTTAAGTTATGTATGTGGCCTACCTTATTTTTCTATTGGACAGTGCCAGTCTATTGGAAGCTTAATACTAGTTGACTAAACAAGTGAAATCTTGCTATAGATATTAAATTAGACATTTTGGCTAGAATAGCAAATTTCAAATAGAGGAAGAATTTCAAAGGAAACAAATTAGTCGATTTAAGCCTGTTCCATACTGAACATATGAAAAGGTCCAGAATAAGTGATGAGGGAGGATTTCTTAAGGGAGAGCTGTGAGTCCTTCCTCCAAATCTCTAAGCAAAAAAGATGCTTTATTGGGCCTTGGGTGAGTGTGAAATGTGACACCCACAGCTCAGGAGGCACAGTGCAGTCATGTCTGAATCCCACCGGGAAAGGCTGAACACAAGACCAGAGCTCAGCAGTCAGCACACAGCAGAGCTGCTGGGTTAGGAAGAAGCCGCCCTCTCTCCTCTAGGATGTATCAGAGTGAAAAATGCATGAGTGTTCTATGAAGCGCAGATGTGGGCCACTTAAAACACTGTGCAGGGCTAGTGTCACATCATTTTCAAGAAAGAAATCTGGTGGGACAGAGACCTAGAAAAGGAAAGCCAAGTGCTATGGTTTGATGTATCAGCCCACAATTCCTGTGGAGAAATCTTAGATCCAATGAGGGGTCTGTGAGAGGTGATTAGGTTAGAGAGCTCTTTCCTCATAAAGAGATTAGGCACTCTTTTATTTAAAAAAAAAAAAACGTTAAATTACGTTTTAAGGGGGGCTTGCCTTATATTTCTATTGGACAGTGCAAGTCTACTGGAAGCTTAATACCAATTTGACTGAAGTAGCAAATTTCAAATAGAAAAATTATATAAAGAAAACCCCCAAAACAATAGAAACAGTGCTATAAAATTTCAAATTGCAGGGCTGGCCAGACAGCTCAGCGGACTAAAGTGCCTGCTTAGGCAGGTTCAGGGACAAGGGTTCAGTCTCCTATGTGACCTCCCCAGGGCTAGCTGAGCTGGCAACTGAGACTGGGAGTGGTGCTTATAATCCTAGCACTTGGGAGGCTGAAAACAGGAGGATCATTATGAGTTCAATTTGAGTAGTGAGATCCTGTAGACTCTGTACTAAGTATATAAAAACAAAATAAAATAAGATTTCAAATTGCAGGAGAGGAACAATGGTGAACATATTGTACAGTGTTATCTTCAAAGTAGTTTCTCATATTATAAGATATAGGCATCAAAAATTGAATGAATAATATAAGCATAAACCTTCTTTGCAATAAATTAATCTTAACTATCCTGTGTATGTAGATGAATAGATATAGTTACATAGATATATAGATATGTCCTTCTCCCTTCCTTTCTCCTTTTCCCATTTAAGTTTCTCTTTCCATTTCAAAAGTTTCTTCGCATTTTTTATCTTATTATTTTTATCTTATCTACATATTTTAATCTTATTGTTTTAGCTTCTTACACTAGGAAGACAATATGATGTTTCCACATGCAAGTCTGATTTATATCACTTATGAGTATGGTCTCAAGCTGCATCTATTTCCCTATAAATATCTCAAGTTTATCCTTTTTTTATAGCAATACCATATCTTTTTTACTCATTCCTCAGGTGATGGGCATTTGGTTGTTTCTAAGATTTGCTATGACAAATTCTGCTGCTAAATATGGGCGCTGTGTGTGATTCTTTTAATACTTCTGGGAAAATATCTAGAAGGGGAATAACTGTGCCAAAATGGGACCCTTAATCCCAGTACTTTAAGGATTTTCCACACTGATTCCATAGTGGTTACATCACTACCAACAGTGGAGAAGGGTTCTGTTTCCCCACAGTCCTCCAGCACTTATTATTGGTTGGTTTCTTGATGATAGCCATTCTTTCTGGATTAAGATGGAATCTGTGTTATTTTAATTTGGATCTCTTGAGTGACCAATGATGTTAAGTATTTTTCATGCTTATTTGCTATTTATATTTTTTCATCTGAGAAGTATGTGTTCATCTCGGATGTCCATTTTTTTTGATTGGGTCTTTGAATTTGGGGGTCTGATATTTTTTCAGTTGTTTATATATTCTAGACATAAATCCTTTGTCTGAGGGATGGTTAACTAAATTTTTTCCCACCCTGTGGGTTTCCTTTTCATCCTGTTAGTGATTTATTTTGAAGTACAAAAGCTTTTTAATGAGATTTAAGTTGTTGATTCTTTAAGGTGTTTCCCATAAAGTTTGGATTTTGTTTATGAATTTTTTCCCTACCCTTGTGTCTTCAAGATTTCTACCTACTTTCTCTCCCAGTAAGTTTAGTACTTCTATTTTAATATTTATATCTTTGATCTATTTTTTTATTTTGTTTTATTGAAGTACAAGATTAGGTATAAACTCACTTCTGTTTTATTTTGGCGGAGCTGGGGATTGAACTCAGGACCTTGCACTTGCCAGGCAAGCACTGATTCTACTGAGCCATCTCTCCAGCCCTCTTTGATCTATTTTGACTTTAGTGCATGGTGATAGATGTGGGTCTAGTTTAGTCTTCAGCATGTGGATAACCAGTTTTTCCAGTACCATTTGTTAAAGAGACTATCTTTCTTCCAGGGAACATGTTTGACTCCTTTGTCAAAGATAAGGAAGTTCGGTGTGTTTGTATTTATGTCTGCATTTTCTAATCTGTTTGTTGTATTGGTACTCAGGTCTGTTTTTTTGACAGTACCATGCTGATTTTATCACAGTAGCTTTGTAATATAATTTCAGATCAGGGATTGTGATGCCTCCTGCCTTGCCTTTGTTGCCCAGGATTAAGCAACCTCTTAAAGACTCATAAGGAAGATAATTAGCCCTTCTCACCCTTTCACCTTCTACCATGTGGGGAAGCAGCATTGCTCCCCTCCAGAGACACCATCTTGGAAGCAGAGACCTGACCTTCACTAGACAATGAATCTGCCAGCACCCTGATGTTGGACTTCCCAGTGTCCAGAATTTTAAGAAATGAATTTCTGCTCTTTATAAATTATTCAGTCTCAGGTATTTTTGTTATAGCAGCACAGACTATGACATTGGACCTATTGTTAGGTTCCTGGAGGCAAAAGAAAAGCAAAGAACAAACAAAGACACGCTTGATCTTATACCTTAATGGAGGTGGAGATTTCTGGGGATGAAAGTAAAGATACCAGAAAGTGTGCCACAAGGGATGTATTTCTTAGTAATGGAAGGATTAGACAAGTAAGAACTTTTCCTCTGTTACCTCCAACACTCCAATTACAGAATGGCCAAAAACAGTCCTCTAGATTGGGGCACAGGTGCAGAAACCTCAATGAACCCAAATAAACCCAACCAGAAATTCAGAAGAAACTGATGATACCTCCATTTCCCATCTGTATGGTGGAAGCTGCAATTTTGAATTAAGTGAAAAATTTTGACCATTGCCTTGAGGAGAACATCTGAGGAACTGTACTGGAACTCCATTTTGACATGTAGAAGGGCTCTGGAGTCTTTCCATGTGACTGATTTTACCCATGAGAAGAGAAATACTCTTCCCCACAGAGAAAATTTAAAGACAGACTAGACAACAAAAATCAAGTTGTTTTCTGAATGCCATCCACAACACATGCTTGTTTGACTTAAGGGTTACAGAAGAAATAGGAGATAGGTTGTAGAAATTGGCAAAAGTGTATTCATCTTGAAGGGTACAGAACAGAAGATGTATAAAGTTACAGATTAAAGTGCACATCACTGTAGGAAGAAAAGTGGTTCATCTAAAGTCTCGAAGACTCTCTGCCTCCAACATAAAATAACCCCCACCACCAGAGGCCCTGTTGCAATTGTGGAGAGCAGCAGTCAGTGACAATTGCAGCTGCTTCCAGGGCCCGTCAGCAGCTCCACAATGACAGAAGTCTGAACTTACTGAAGTTCCTAGCACTAGCTAGACACACCAGAGGCAGACAGTCAGGTGGGCAGGCAGGGAAGGAAGTCTGCCTAGGATAAAACAAACACAACAGAAATCTACTCAGCTGGAACTGGACATCTTACTGAAGGATAATTATAGTAGCAAAAAGTAGATCAATTTTGAGGATCATTTTGCTAACATTTCCCTTGAAGAGACTAACCAAAGGATGAGATTGAACAAGAGACTAAAGGCAGCAACTCATTCTTCCAAAGGTGTGAGCAGGTAATTGAGCAAGTGAACGGTGATGAGTATAAAGACTGAGCCATTTTCACACCTTGAAATGGTTAAGGATGTCTTTTATGCTTAGACACCAACAACACACTGTGAAGCATCGCAGAAATCAAGCCAGGTAGAAGTCTTAGAATAGAGCAGATCCTCAAAGCATAAGCACTGATTTTTCTGATGACTAGGAGGTACAAGTTCTGCCACTTCTAGCTGTCCAGAATTTGCTACTCCACCTCTGTGCTGTGTTTCCCTCTTCTGTTATACAGGACAACTCTCAGAGAGGACCACTGAAGAAGACTGAAGTTTGGCAAAATCAAAGCTAACTTCCTTATCCATGCACTGTTCTATTTTGCCTAATCAAGACTCGTTTGTGAAGGAGAGAAATCCATTCAAATTATTAAATGAGACATTTGTTGAAAAATTTACATCAGAAAGTCAGACAAATCCAAAATGCACCTCATCTCCCTGTCTCATTTGGGGCTCAGACCTCCTCCTTGTATGCCTTTCTACTCTATATCAACCTCAATTTTCTCCTTCACCTTAGACCCACCTTTTTCTACTTCTGTACCCAATTGTTCCAAAGTCAACCCAGTTCCCTGCATGCCCATCCTCTACTTTGCAAGTCTGTCTCTGAAAACAGAGGATTGAGTAGTAGTCCTTAAAGAGGGATATATTGAGATATATCTTAATGCCCTGGTTTGGGGAGATGGCTCAGTGGAATAAGCGCTTCCCTGGCAAGCACAAGGGCCTGAGTTCAATCCCAACTCTATCCCAAAAATAAATACCCTGGTTCCATGCATGCTTGCTAATCGACTTAGAAAAAGAGACTACAGATGCAATTAGTTTAATGTTCTTGAGATAAGTTCATTCTAAATTAGCCATAGATGGCCCTAAAACCAATGGCCTCATAAGAAAAAGAATAAGAAATAAGACATAGATTCATAAAGAACAAGGGTTGGAGAGATGCAGCCAGAGAAGCCAAGGAATATCAATAACCCCCAAAGGTGCAAGAGGCGAGGAAGTACTCCCCCCAGAGCCTCCAGAGAGAGTGCATCCTTGCTTGCACTTTGATTTTGAATTTCTGGCCACAACAGAACAAATCTCTACTGCTTTAAGCCATTAGTGTGTGGTGAATTGTTCCAGCAGCCATAGAAACTAATACAAGTTTTAGTCCCTAATACAAAAGCAGCTGATTGGTTTAGGTTGACAGATGCAACACATTCTCTGCTTCCTCCACTCTTATCTTCTGCCAGAAATGAGTCCGCTGAGATGAAAACACGCTGGCAGGGCATTCCTAGGTGGGGAAATACTCAGAAAGTAGAGTTGTATAGCACAGGAACCCCCAAATCCACCTGCTGCAAAGGAATTCTCCAGTCATCCAGATTTCAAACTTCATTTTCAAGATCAATTTCTTCCATCTCCATATCCTGTCCTTCCCCATTTCTGAACCTGCTTTCACTTCTACATTTTTTTTCAAAATTTACCACTTCTTTCCAGCTCCCTTGCCACTGCTTTGCCCTAAGCCAGCACTGTGTCTTGCCTTGGTCTACTGCCACTGTTCCGAAATTGTGTAATGAGGCACTCCAGGGTACCAGACATAATTCATGGAAGTGTCTCCGGACCTTTGAAATTTTTAAGAAAATTGTAATAAAATTTGTTGGATGCTGTACAAGCCACTAGCTCAAGATAGTTCAGTCGCAGTGTTAGATTATTATACTTTTGCCAATAACATCAACTCTATTCAAAGCTGAGTCCATAGAAAATCAATATGGAAGAAAAACTAAGGGTGGTGTGTCCAATAAAATTCCAAGGCTCTAGAAGGCATGCGGCAGCCAACATGCACTGAACTGTTTGCACATGAATGCTTATTAAGCTACTTGGGCCTGACTACTTAATAAGTGGAATCATTAGTTATATCTTTTGGCCCTCAGAAGCTGTGAAACTATTACTAAGCTACTGAAGCTACTGTTGCTCACCTTTTCACTCTTATTTCCCTGGAAGTAGGTGATAGAACTGACTTCCATTTTTAAGATGGTCCATGTGTAACACATCATTAGTGCCCTCTGGGGACAAAGATTAGCTGGGCTACTCTGAACAAGATGACTTTCTGAGATCATTTGCTGTGTCACCTACAAGATATGTTTCTTTTGCTTTCTCTTGCAGGAATGTCTAATATGCCCAAGCCAATTCATAATCCATGGATTGAGCATTTAATGGGTGGCTCAGAATGAAAAGCACAAGACCTAAGAGCAGGTTGAAGCCCAGGCCTGCTGCTTATTAACCTTATGTCCTAAAGCCAACTACTTCATCTCTCTGCACTTCCATTCCTGCAACTGTTAAAGGTGCACTGCATTCATTAAATTGTATTATATTTGAGCCTAGGACATGCTCAGCACCACTTTTTATGGTGAGGCAGGGCTGCCGTAACTTTTGTTTTTTCATTAGCACTCCCCCAAGGAGGCATTCTTATCCTCATTGTGCCCTCATGTTTTTATACCAGGAGCCAGCAGGAGTGGGATCCTCACTGGTAATGCAGCCACCCGTGGAAGTTATTTGCTGGCCAAGAGTTTAAGGAAAAAAGAATAGAAAAATAGAGCCCAGTGAGCATGGGTTATGCTGTGGTCAGAGTCATTTTGAAGAATAAATAACATAGAGAAGCACTTCATAAACAGCAGACTGCTAAATAATTGGGAGGAATTATTATGTATAAAATGGTCCTTTTAGACACTGGAAGCAGAAGATGCTTAAGCCCTGCCTCAATTTTTTTTTTCCTTTGGAAAATAGCTGAAGATGCTGAATTCTGAGAAAATCTTAACATATCCAAAGATATCAGGTATCTAGATAGACCTAGAAGAGAGAGGAATGTTAAAAGTGAGGAAATGTTACATATGCAGGGCATGGTGGTGCATGGCTGTCATCTCAGCACTCTGGGAGGATAAGAAAAGAAGACAGCAAGCAAACTCTAAGCCCTGGCTAGGCAACCTAGCAACTAACTTAGCAAGACCCTGTCTCAAAATTCAAAAAGAAAAAGGGCTAGAGATATAGCTCAGTGAAATGGCCTGGGTTCGATACCAGTAATCCAAAAGAGACAGGAAAGAAGGGAAGGGAAGGGAGGGGAGGAAGAAAAAGGAGGGGAGGGGAGGGAAAAGGAAAGCGAGGAGGGGAAGGAAAGGGAGGGGAGGGCAGCTGAGGGCAGATGAGGGGAGGGGAGGGAACAGAAGGGAAAGGAAGGGAAGGGAAGAGAAGCTCCTCACAGAGCTGCTTTCTTCATTTTGTGAATGAAGAACAGAGGTCAAAACATGTAAGTGATGTCCCCAAATTACACAGGTAAAAAGTAGCAGGCTTAAGGTGTGTATGACTTGTACCTAATATCCCCCCTAAAGCGAAATACACCCTCGTCTCTCCTTCCCTGACAACATTGTGTACTTATAGCCCTCCTTTTATACACAGTGATTCCTATTTGTGCCCTTTGTAGAACTTGACTTCAGCAGGACATTGAGCTTGAGAATTCAACAATGGAAAATTTTTAAGTCTTTCAATGTTAATGGTTTCACTGGGCCTATGAACAAAAGCTATGGTGAGCATGTTTGATTGCTCATTTTCTTGCTTGTAGTGGGAAAACATATCTTCTTTTATGTCCTTAAGAATCAATCAATATGTTTAAACATATGTCTGCACTGGAAGAGAATCTAAAAGCAGATTTTATTCTACTTTTGGATTCTTAAAATATTCAAATCCAGGGATTGCCAATAGGACTACAGTACCAGTAATGAACTGTCAAGAGGAGGACCAAAGAGAAACACCATAATGCCATAAAAGATTGTTAAAATGGGAATGACAATGGTCAGATGGAGTTATCCAGAATGTTTCAGGGGAGTCATACTTGAGGTAATCATTGAAGCATCGAAGGAGCGAAAAAGCTCAATCTGCTCATCCTCTGATTGACTCGTTCAACACTGTATTCAATGCTTGCTCTTCAGAAGTATCATAGTTTCTCTATTCCTAGCTGAGACACATTACAGCAGGAAGGGAGACTCATTTTGACTCACAGTTTATAGAGGTTTTGGCTCATCGTTGGCTAGCTTTGAGGCAAGATGGAATGGCAGGGGGGTACAACAGAGAGCTGCTCACCACATGGTGAATTGAAAGCAGAGAGGAAATGAAGGAGGGGTATTGGGAGTGGAGATAAATCCTTCCAGATCATGCTGTCAGTGACCCAGCTCTTCTAACCAGGTTGTACTTCCTAACAGCAAGTCATTTCTAAAACCCCACATTCTAAACATCTAGAAGCCCCATCTATGCCATGAGACTCTTGGGGGACATCTCAATATAGATCATAACAAGATTGTGCCAGTCACTGTGGGACTACCAGAAGCCCTCATTTCTCTCATTTTATTTATTTAGCATATTTAACAGCTTCTCAAAGAGTACTGACTCCCTGCAGGCACTGGAGGTGCTACTATGAACAAGCAAGAGGTCCAGAGAGAGGAGGCAAAGGTGAGGGGGGCTTCCAGGTCAGGGAATAACAGTGCTGTCCACTGTGCCTCTGGGTTTACTCATGATGAAGATGATGAATTCTGAGATACAATTTCATCTTAGATCCTTGGAAATAAAAGGCCTGAGAGCCATAAAGTTAAGAACTACATAAAGGAGAAAAGGGAGATAAGCTATAACTTTGAGTTTAGAGAGAAGCAGGTACAACAGAAGGATTTGCGAAATGCTCAGAGCAGATAAGCTAAAGAAGAAGGAAATGACTGATTGGAGTCCAATAGAATTTGTTTGGCTTTAATAATTATAATGTCCTGATAGAGATGGAAAAGTATATAAGAATTCACCTATTGATTGATATAAGCACACACCTTTCCAATAACCAGGCATTTAAGACCAAAGCAACTGTGTTTGATACAGGGCATAGAGAGGAAGAGCCACGGCTGTATATTTTTCCAAACAAGTAATGTCCCTGTAACTGTGGCACAGCCACAGTTGGTAAAAACTTCGTCTTTATTTTCACCCCATTTATAGCTGTCATCATAAAGTAGGTCATCCTTACAACTCACTTGGGAAGTAATGTGGAGCAAGTGAGGTTAGCTCTAGTTTAAAGGTGGAGAAACTGAGATCAGGAACTTGACCAAATCCTAGCACAATTTCACAAGGGAGCTCAGAATGGAATTTGCTGTCTGCAGCCCAAGGTCAGCCTCCAGTGCAGTCTCTTATCTTTAAATAACACTTAGTGCCCAGGAATGCCTTGAGGCCATAAGAGGATCCCAGTAACCTGATTAATGGAGCTGCTTTTAACTTATTGAACATAGCTTTGTCCCACACAATGTTGAGCTTCAGGTCAATCCTTTAAGTATCATCTGGTTTTTTTTTAGTGGAGTTGGGGGCTGAACTCAGGCCCTCATCACTTGCCAGGGAAGTGCTTATTCCACTGAACCATCTCCCTGGCCCTTCCTTAAGTATCATCTAATGGAAGCTCCAAGAATTATGGCCTCTCTTTACTGACAGGAAAAAAAAAAAAGGAAATTAAGAGAAGTCAGGAGGGAGAGTCACCAAGAATGGAGGTGACAAGCCAGCTGTCTGCAATGCCAACCCTACAGGACAACCATGACAAGCCTTTTGGAGATGAGAGCCCCAAGTACAACCCAAACCCACTTACTTAGTGCAAATTTCCTGCACTACAATTAAGCTCAAACACTGAGGTTTTAGTTAAAAAAAAAAAAAAAAAAAAGCATCTTTTGTCTTAAAAGAAAAGCAAATAACACATATGCTATAAGCTGAGGCAGGAGGACTGTCAGTGTGAGTCCAGCCTAGGCAACTCAGAGACTTAGTGAGAACTTGCCTAAATTTTTTTTTCAAATTTTAAATGATGGGCAGGTGAGTGCCTGCTTAGGCAAGTGCAGGGACCTGGGTTTGATCCAGAGCCCAAGCCACCCCATGGTGGCACATACCTGTAATTCCAGCACTGGGGAGGCTAAAAACCGAAGGATCACTACAAGTCTGAGTTGCATAGTGAAACGCTGCACCAAATACATTTTTAAAAACTTTTTTAAATGAGGTGAAAAAATAAAGCATTTGAGAGAAAGGTTCATGCCTGAGTCACTATGACTGATTGAAAGGGTTCAGCCTGCCCTGATGGGCTCAACAACGGTGGAGGTTAGTGCTACACTGGAGCTCTGGAACAGAGCCTACTATTGATAGAGACACACCATGGGCCCAGTCTCCCTTCAGCCTGAAGGAAAAGCAAGAAAACCATAAAAATTACCTTTTCATTTCCTTTTACAAAAGTACCTTTTGACACATTTAAGGTCTTTGTAAGCACCAGTGTGGAAGCCCAGAGTTCTCATTCATTCTTTCATTCAATCAATATCCTGAGATTTTATTCCCTAAACACTGGGGTTGAACTCAGGGTTTTTGTCTGGAGCTACACATGCAGCCCCCACCCCTTTCCTTTTACTTTTTATTTTGAGACAGTTTTGTTAAGTTGCTCGGGCTGAGCTTAGGCTTTGCCGTCCTCCAGCCTCAGCTTTCCAGAGTGCAACATTTACAGGTATGTGCCACCACACTCAGCTTTCTGAGCATTTGAGTCCTGTGTGAATTGCCTCAAATATACACAGACCAATAAAATATAGGCTGTGACATTAAGATAGCATGAGTTCTGGACCTACTCTGCTACTTACTAGCCAAGTCATCCTAGACAAATGATCTGTCCTCTCTGCCTAAAGTTCTGAAGTCTAGAAAACTGACCTAATGTTATGGTACCTGCTTTTCCAATTCCAAAATGCTCTCAAGTTCAAGGGAGGTTGTGGTGTGAATGTCCTCTATAAACCACAGAGCTCTGGCTTGGCGCTCTTGCCCCATGGGGCATTGCATGTCCACAGGTTCGTTGTGCAGGTATGGGATGCCTGTATGGGACCCAAGTCTTTAATGGGAAAGAGGCCAGGAATTGGAGTAGGCACTGGACCAGAGGCCTTTCAGAGCTGAGGTCTGAATTATCAGGAAGAAACCAGAAAGTTCTACTTGAAAACAGCCTGTCACCTTCATCTCATCATCAGACCAACCCTGCGGCTTTGGGGAGTCCTCAGGCCCCTGGCCTCATTAGACAAGCAGACGGACAAAGGACAGGGGTTAATGGCAGCCAGTGATGACCCTGACACAATTTGGTGCTCACAGGTAACCCTCTGGAGATGGTTATGACTTTGAAAACTGAAGCACTGACTTTCGGTGGGACATGAACTCAAAGTAAAATCTAAAGTTATGTTAGGAGGTCAGGAAACAATAACTGCTCTTTGTAAGAGTTGGGAAAGAGAAGAAATAAAAATTAATATAGAGTAGTACCAATATTGCCAATTATTTAAGTCCAATATTGCTAACTGCAGTCATTCAGGTAGTCATGGAATGAAGAGAACACAAAAGAGAAGCGTTTTGAAGTACTCAGAGCCTTTCTATTAATGAAGGGAAAGCTGGGAGGCTTAGTGGTGTGATGTAGTGGCATGTGGGGGCGGGTATGAATTATGCGAGCACTGGTGCATGCGTCTTTCTAAACCTTCAGGATGAAGGAGAGGGCTTAACTAAGCTCACGAGGATAAAGTAAAATTGCATATGTGTTCAGCTCTTGTGTTCTTCCTATTTCTGAGCTTACTCATGTGGTCTGTCAAGGTCTGACCTTGCTGCTAACCCCTCCAGGAACAGTCTTTAATTCTGCAGCTGACAACTAACTGCTGGAGTTACCAAGAGTCAGGCTAAGATTGAAATGTCCTATACCATGGCTCACGGGGGTTCCCAGAGCGTAAAAGTACCGGTGGTTTGGTCACAGCTGCTGTTCCCATCCAATGATCCATGAATATTCCCCAGGTTGGAATATCCTGTTCTCTGCTCAGAAAATAGTTTCATTATTTAGGAGCTCAGGAAATAAAGCAGTTTCCAAATCAGTGGTGACTATTTCTGCACAGTCTCTGCTTTCTCTCACAGCTAGCTTGGCTACATTGAGCTACTAATGGCTCGATATTCATAAATATGCAAAGAGGGCATTAATCTTCTTGACTGATTAAGCCAGCAACATTTACCCAAACCCTTGCTTGTGAGCACCTTAAATTCATGGTTTCTGTTTTGCCTCTCATTTCCCTACCTCTTACTGTTCCTTCTGTCTAGCATGGAACAGCAGATAATAACTAAAAGGGGTCCTGGGCTAGACTATTCCTGAATTCCTTGGCAGCTGTCTTTGAGAATTTCACAGACATCTCATGCACTTTTAAACTTTAATAATGAAGATTGTAGACTTATGTGAACAAGTGGCAGCTGGAATTTGAAAGCCAATTTATTTTGTTCATTAAAATTTAGGACAGCCATATTACACAATCAAGCCCAAGGGACACTTATCACATTTAATGAAAAACAAAAAATGGGCTATCCCATGCAAGAAGGAATTCAATTTTACATTTAAATGCCATTCCAGGAGTATTTCAGGGACTCTCGGTGTTATAAAAGTTTAAAGAAGATGAGGTTTAGCTGGAGAAATTTTTTGAAAGCACCAGTGATCAAAGTGGAAAAATGAATGGAGAGGGCTACACCTTGATGTGGAGCTTGTGAGAAGCTCTCAGCCGGAAGAGCCAGGTGAGCTGCAGCAGGTGTCCTGACCCACACAAATCAGGATATAAAAGATGCTCATTTTAAACCACTAAAAAGAGAAGACTGAAGAGAGATTTTGTTGAATGTTAACACATTGTTGGGCAAGTACATTTTCTCCTTGTCTTCTTTCTTCCTCTCATCTTTTCTAACTTTGTACAAACTAGTCAGCAAGCAGACAGGTTCTGGCCACCAGGCTGCAGGTCATGGGTAGGTTCTCTTTTTGCTCACCAAAAGCCATGACCTGCAGAAAGATATGCAACCCACACACACATACAGTTTCACTGACTCTTTCATGATGGAGACCATGACAAAGTGGCTCTGAGCAGGATTTATATTAACCAACTGGCTTTTCATGTTTACTTGTAAATCTTCCCAAGGTCTAGGGCTCTTGTAAGGAGACAGCAGCCTGTGATGGAAGGTAAAGCCTTGGTACCTCAATGGACAAGACAAGACCATAGCTAAGGACAGCTGGCTTCCACCTCAGTGAGCTAGATAAAGGCTGTAGCTGCAGGCATCTCACTCTTGCAGCAAAGGCCTTTCTGGAGATGATGTAGTTCTGAAGCAACATAATGTTTTACTTGGAGAAGTCCTTAAAGGGCTCTCCGAGTCCTACCCTCCTTTCTCATCTTCTTCAGCATTGTCCTCCTGTGTTTGATTACATAATAAGTATGGGCTCTCTAGAGAAGTTCTTTCTCTTAACCCCAGAGATTCTCAAATTCTTTGAGAGGGTTTATGATCCTTCTGGAGCCCTAAAATCATACCATTTGTCTTTTTTTATGTATTTGATGCAGGATCTCACTACACAGCTTGGACTCATACTTATCCTTCTGTGTTCAGCCTCTCCACAATTAGGATTACAGGTGTGCATCACCATGCTAGGTGTCAGTGGCCAGCTTGGTGTGCCCAGGGGGCAGGGCTGGAGGGGCATGTGGATTGAACATGGGACCCTTGTGCTTGCCTAAGCAGGTGCTTAGTCTGCTGAGCTATCTCGCTGGCCCTTGTCTGTTTTATTTAGCCTTCACAGTCCATTGGTTTGGGAGATTGCAGACCTGATCACTTGACAAAATCTAAGGGATAATATTAACTATTAACCAAATATTTCAAAAGAGTTTTGGGGGAAATGCCAGTAATTCCCATGAGCAATTAAATGTACATTGAGGGTGCTACTATTTACCATAGTAAATGAAAGCATTTGAATCTAGCATTGGAAGAGCCGTGAATTTTACCCTCAAAAACGTGAGCATTATTGTGTAGATAATTGGGAACTATTCTGAGATTTCTGAAGATAGAGTTGATATTAAAGCAGTAGTTAATAGCACTAGGAATCATAAAAAGGAGGGGAAAAGCTGTATAGGGGTATCCAGAGGCAGTATGGAGGAAGAAAGGAGAAAATAACAGTGCCTCTGAGGCAGTGGTATCTTAGAACTTGCTGACCAATTGAATACAAAGAAAATGTATGAAATTTCTAGATATTAATTATGGTAGTAACTGGGCATGGGGGCATGGGATCACAGTACAGCACTCTGGGAAACTGAGGCAGGAGGAGCACAAGGTTTTGCACAACCTGGGTAAGACCCTGTATCAAAATGAACATTTTTTTTTAAAGATCATGGGATGTAGCTTAGTGCAAAGACCTTGAATTTAATCTCCAATACCATAAAAACAAAAGCAAACAAACAAAAACACCTTTAAGGAATATAGAATAAAATACAGTTTGAGAAACTGGAAAAGGGGATCATACACTCACATTTTCAAACTCTTACTGTCATCTGTGTCTCACAAATTTCCCAGAGAGATGTAAAAAAAATGTCTGTCTTCAAACTACAAGAGGAGGGGAGTGACATGCCAAGGACAACCTCCACTTAAGCAGGAACTGAGTTTATTAGGGTTTCCAAACACAGCAACAAGACGACTTGCAGGTTGCAGAAGCGCCGTCCAGGTTGCTAACCCGCTGTGCTAGGCCACTGGTTTTATTTTATTTTATTTTTTTATTTTATTGAAGAACAAATAGCAGTGAGATAGTTTCGAATCAAATTAGTAGAACAGACTGAATAATTTAAAAATCGCACTTTGTTTTCATAGTGGTTTTTTGTTGTACAAGGGGCATACATGATATTCTATTTATAAACACTATTAGAGCAGATGCCTCTAATCAATGAATTAAGAGAACTTAGCTGTATACCTATTTTATTTTTAAAGCTGAATTATATTACTTTCAATAATTAATACTTTTTACATTGTTATCTTCCTAGTGGTTATCCATAGTAAATGAAGCTAATATCTTCTCCAACCACTATTAGTGCAAATCTTTCTTCTCATAGAATTATGCAAAAGTACTGCATATTTATCCTAACTGTAGTGTTTATACAAACACAGAATGGTTCTTCCTTTGTTTCCTTTTTTTTTTTTTGTTTACTCCTGGCAGAGCAGGGTATTCTATTGGCATTCAATTATTATACATCCTTGAATTCAGTGAAACAATCCAACACAGTCCA